>APFE030633860.1:0-21639 GCA_000404065.3 Pinus taeda | reverse complement strand
TTTAGAACTTTTAAATCTGATAGGAAAAGGTGATGTTTTTCAGGTATCATATGATGATGTTTGTGAGTTGTGCATAAGGTATTCAAGAGGAATCTCCAAGGCTGGTAAGAATTCTAGAGATGTTTGTTCTTTCTTTTCCAAATCTGGTACAAGAATAGGAGACATAAGAGATGAAATCAAAGTTTTATTTGAAAATTTTAAAGTTGATTTTGCTAGCTCTCTAAATGCAAAATTGGTTGTTTTGCAAGTTCATAAAAATCAAGAATTTGATGAATTGCTTTTCACTCATGACCAAAAGGAGCATCCCATATATACTCACTCTTCCTTTTCTGGGATGGAAGTAGCATATCAAAGAGGTAAGGAAGCTGCAACAAGGTCAAAACCATGGAAATCATGGCCTACAGGTATGGTTCAAAACACTTCCTCTCCACTTTCTTACTTGCATAATCCATTATGGAATACTAATGTGTTAGGGCAGCCATGTCAATCTCAATATAACCACCAGCAATTTTGTCTACAAGCTTGGCATGGTTCACCTTATGATTGCATGACTACTCTCCCTCATCTTGTAGCAGAACCACATTCTCCATGTTCTCCACTAGCTCTTCCACAATATCTTGCTTGCCCATCAAAACCATTCACACAACCCAATCAACCACATCATCAAAGTGCTCCATTCCTTACACATTCCACCCCCTCACCATAATAAACCAGTAAAACATACTTACAATGTTGAATTGCCAAATTTACCCACCCTTCCCACCCATTCTATCTCACATGTGTTATTAGAGAAAACTTACAAGGAGATTCAGAATGTTTCAAATGAAAAAATTATAGAAGCTATGGAAGAAAATGAGGTTTCTTTTACTATGCATCAACAAGCTATTTTAAAAGCTCAAGAACTTCATGATATGATGGCTATCGGAAATCAAGAAAGTAAAGGATATATTGAAGATTGGTTTCACTCCATCATTTGTTTGCAACATCACTCTATGCTTCAACAATTTTTGATACCATTTTTTCAAGGGAAGTTGGTTTCTCATACCCTAATATTCATTAATATGCATTTTTCAAATTTGGGTATGTGTATAGATGAAGCCTTATTTCGAAAATGGCTCCACTGGAAATACTCTTATACATAAAAATATTCGATTCTCAAATAAGAGTAGGATAGTCGAGAAAATAAAATAATTAAACAAATAAAACAAACACATTTTTTATTTTTATTTTTGTAAAGCTAGTTGTTTTTTGTTAAAGCATGTTATGGAAATCAACATCGGTGATAAATTTTTTTAATTCCCTTGTGTATGTATATGAATTAAAATGGAAATAATAGTTCTATAAACACTCATATTCACTTTTATCACCAATTTGAAAAAATGCTTCAATATCATATTTTTTTGGCTTCTGGGCTTGATGGAATTTCTGCAAAAACAGTCGGGACAGTCATGTTTTGAGGGACAGCAAGGGAATATTTTTAAAACCTATTTTTATCCTAAGTATCCCTTTATTTCTACTTTCCAACCTAATTTGAATCACTCAATTTGGATTTGAAATGAAAAAGTTAGAACCAAAACATTGAGGAGATGTCTAGTGGGCAGCTCAGGAACACAGTTGGGACAGTCAGTTTTTGGGGGCCTAAATGAAAGAATTTTTAAAACCTGTTTCTATGGTAGATTCCCCTATGAATATAGTTTACAATGCAATTAGAATCACTCATTTTCAATATCGTATGGGGAAGTTATGATCACAATACTGACTGTTTATCATAAATCAGCATCCTTAAAACTCTGTTTTTCCGGCTGTTCCTTACAGTATTTGACCTATCAATTATTCTTTTATTCAAAACCTGTTTCTATTGGAGATAAATAAATAAATATAATTTCATTTCCAATTTGAATCATTCGAATCCGTCATCAAACGAAAAATGTATGCTTGAAATATCAACTGTTGGTCCAAGCTGGGTAATCGAAAATGACTCTGTTATGCAAGTTGTTCTAACTAAAATTGACATATCACATCATTGAACTTTTAAAACCTGTTTCTATTGAAAATAAACCTTTGAATAAGCTCTCATCTAGATTTGGAATCACTCAATTTGGACGAAAACAAAGAAGTTGTAAACACTGCTGGTTAGTATAGTTGACCACTGCTCTCCCGCAGGTGACAAATAAATTTTACTTTGTTATTTTCTCTATGGATTTGTTATACAGATTAACTACTTGTTAGTTTTTTTCATAATTATTGGATTAAGGGAGCCCGTACACCTCTCTTTCTCCATGATTTAGTGTTTTATTGCAGGTAGATACTCATTTTTTGCAGGTCCTAGGAGAAAAAGAAGGTCAATTTATGGACGAGTGATTTTGAAAGAAATTTTAAATGAAACAAAAGAATTTCATCCAACTCATTACCCAACAGATTCATAATAGAAGAAATGAAGAATTGATTTCAATTTGAGGATTCATGTCATGTCTTTGTTGCCAAAACATTTTTCGAATAGATTATTTTTTTGACATAACATCATAGGTGTTGTAACTTAATTTATTTATTTACATCCTCAGCATCAATGCCGTGAACAACTAATTTGTTTTTTTCGCATGTTTACATTTTATGATTGTCCATTTTGCTGTTTCTTTTTCACATTTTGCTATTCCTTTTCAAATGGAACAACACTTCTGCATTTTCACGTTTTGATGTTCCTTTTTCGAATGGAACAACACTTCTGCACTTTCATGTTTTGTTGTTCCTTTTCGAAATGGAAAAAAACTTCTGCACTTTCATGTTTTGTTGTTCCTTTTCGAAATGGAACAACACTTCTGCACTATCACTTTTTCTTGTTCCTTTTCGAAATGGAACAACACTTCTGCACTTTCACGTTTTTCTGTTCCTTTTAGAAACGAAACAACACTTCTGCACTTTCACATTTTGCTGTTCATTTTCAAAGTGGAACAACACTTCTGCACTTTCACATATTACTGTTCCTTTGAACAGAACTTCTACACTTTCATGTTTTGTTGTTCCTTTCCGAATGGAACAACACTTCTGCACTTTCACATTTTGCTGTCCCTTTCTGAATGGAACAAGACTTCTACATTTTCATGCTTTGTTGTTCCTTTTCGAAATAGAACAGCTGCTGTCCTTTTTCGAAATGGAACAACATTTCTACACTTTCACATTTTTGTTGTTCCTTTCAAAGGGACAACATTTTCGCATTTTTTGTTGTTCCTCTTAAGGAACAACACTTTTTTCACATGCATTTTTTTTGTTGTTCCCTATAGGGCACAACACCTTTTTGTGTGTATTTTTGCTTTTTTGGTATGCATTTTCTTTGTTGTTTCCTACACAGAACACCACTTTCTTTTTGAGTGTTTTTGTTGTTCCTTCAAAAAAGCAACACTTTGGGAGTATTTTTTAGACCAACCCTTTCTTCCTTTTGTGGGATTATTCCTAGTTCATCTCAATCACATTTTCCTGATTCTTTTTCATGGCATGAAGTACACTACTTTTATGAGGACAAGAATTATGGATTCTTTTGAAGCGAGTTATTATCATTCATGTTATGATGTTTAACAGGACAGCTCCTTGATGATAGATTTTTTTCAAAAATGACACAATTATTTATACACTACTTTACTGCATTGTTTTCTATTGAACATGATATTAATCGATCATCTTAATACCATGTTGGTTCCACCCTTCCTGGTTATAATCTTCTCTATCTATAATAAATGAGATTATGGGTATATTTTTCTATTGACATGTTCAACTTATTCCACCATCCGTGCTCTTAAGGAGTACTGAGCCTCCCTCTTTTTATCATAAAAATGTGTAATAACAACAAAATTTTGTTCGCAGATGGAGGATAGGAGGTCTCATTATGAGCCAGGCTACCATGTTCATAAGGCTATAACAAAGCAACATTCCCATTATGGCCACCACACTAGGGTGATGATCCATTGGGTAGCCAAATTATCCTTTGAATAGGAGGTCTCATCACGAGCTGGCCTGATCACTTTTGCTACATCCCAGTGAATGGCAGTTTGGTTATCTGGTTACCATGCCATCACATTGATCTCTTCTGTAGAATAGCACTGAAACTCTCTAGTTATAAATTGAGGATTCTGGCTCATATGGGTTAGAAAGCAACCCTGCTGAGGCTATGGATGCCTACTGGCAGCAGAGGCTCTCTTATGGTATTGAAGTTATATCTTATTGCCAATTACTACTATAATACCCTTTTCTTATTTTTTTTATTTTTATCACAAAAGTTATTTCCTTAATTTCTATCCCTATTTTGAACCTTTATGCATGATAAATTATTTTTTGATCAATCACATCATCTTCCAATTAGAATACCGTTAGTAAAGCATCTTTTTTGCATATTGTTGTCCTTTTTCTCTTTTCATATCTTATCATCAATCCAAAGCGTCCTATCTTTTATTCATAACTACCTTTATACACTCTGCTTTCATGATAATCATAACTCTTGTCGTCCTATCATTGATATGTGTACTCTGCTTCATTTATTGTTCTATTGTTCATTCTCTTGCCTTGCTGTCAGCACAGCACCTCTCATATGCTTTATGGCCACGGAATTCATTTTCCAATTGGAGGGGGAAATGTATGCATTATGGGATTGCATGTGATATGATTACTACACTCTGCCATAACTTGTTCATTTGATAAGTTTTTTTGATTGAAATTTTTTGCATGCATCTTAATCTATTGCTATTTAAAACGAACACTATGGATTCAAGAACATTGTATGCAAAATAGTGATTTGTTTACAAGAAAACAACAAGTATGGGGAACTCTATTAGCACCATGACCACACTATTGCAACCAACAGAAGAGGCTCGAGCAACTCGCAAACATGAACAATTGTTCAGACATGATGTGCTTGCCTGGATTCCACCTTTTGCATCACTTTCAGTATCAACTCTGCCTACATTATCTTCAACAAATGCCAGTACATATATGTCATTCCACATTTTTCTTTTTTCAGGTAAAAATTGAGGTAAAATAGCATAATTTTCTGATTTATTACGAATTTAGGAGAATTTAATGAAAATCCATTTTGAGCATTATTTATCATCCTTTATTACACATCTTTACCACTTCCCATATTTTTCAGCAGCATATCCTCTTTCAGTTTTGGGGGAATATTGCTTTCATTCATTTCTTTCTTATAACTATGTTCATCATATTCTTTATCATCCTTTGCTATCTTTATTCATTCTCAACACCTCCTTTATTCCATGTTGTTTTACACCAAGCATAGCATTGAATAGCTGGTAGCAACCACCTCTATTTCTTTTCTAGCATTGCATGAGGGCATGCTCATTCTTCAGAGAGGGGGAGGAATTGCTACGCATGATGGATGTTTTCTACTTTATTTCTCATTTAAGGCATACAATTTCATTTTTACACAGTGAAGAAATTGATTTCCATAATACTTTTAAAACTATGAACTCAATTCTTGTGATTTCCGGAAAACACAGAGGTATCATTAAAATACACAAACCCAGATTATTTCAAGTTAAATTGGTTCATAAAATTTTAGAAATCATGCACTCTCACCTACAACCATTTTGTTTATATCTCATTATCCATGCATTAAAACAATCTTATTTTTGGATCATAGAGGCATTCATATATTACAAATCTACTTGCAACATTTCAACAAAATATGGTTTGTAGTTTTTGGGAAATGGTTAATGAAGGTTCTTGTTATTTATATCATACTTTGCTGCAACTTAATTGTTATGCCTTCATCAAGATTGCTAAAATTGAATATTCATTAATTGAGGAAGAATTCATTTGTTCTATCCATTTTATGAGTTGAGAGGAACAAATTTTATTGCTTGGTTAACACATGGGTTTTGTCTTTGGGTTGCATGAGGACATGCAACATATTCAGTTTTTGTTGCATGAGGACATGTAATATATTCGGTGTGGGGGCATGTTGGGCCGTGAATACGACCACTTTGTAACACTTATTTCATCCATTTTTACTCTTCTCTATTATATCATTTGTTATAATTTATTATTTAAATCCATTTTATAAATAATTTATGCTCTTATGGATGATTATTATTTATCTTCCTTTATTTCTAATAAATTAATGATTATGAATTATTTTATCAATGATAGTTTTAACAAACTGGTTATAACATCATTCGTCATTTTTAGCCTCCAAGATAATTTCCAGATTGAAGATTTGATCATTAAAAGTGCCAACTCAGAAATGCGCTGGAATAAGGAGTGATATTTTTGCGGTTGCGATTCGGAGCAAACGGAGAAGAATTTGGAAAATATGCAACATGGGTTATGTCCAGAACGGACCCAATTAACTTTCGTAAAGAACGGTTTGCCCAAATTCAGCTTGTATTGAGAGAAACGTAGGGTTCTTTGAGCACGATTTTCTCAAATTTGTTGTTGCGGTGTCCTCTAAATATTAGCTGCAAAGCCAAATTCGTCTTGCTCCTGTTGAGAGATGGATGGAAATATATATTCTTGTTTATCAATTGGTTGGAAATAATCCAATTTTGTAATAGAATCATGTTGTAATTATCTCTATTGTAACTGCTCTCTGCTCTCTCTCTATTTAAATGAAAACAGAGATCAGAGAGGAGGATGACTTTGGGGGACGATTAAGTTAGAGAGAGATGATGAATTTAGAGATGGAGAATTGAGGATTCAAACTTAGAGATTCAAGAATGATGATGGATTATTCATGATAGGATAGGAAGAAGAAGGGATTGTTGCATGTTGTAATTCTCAAGCTTTTTCTGTTGTAATGATTTCACAATTTGATGATTAATATATGATTTGGGAGTTGCTGCTCATTCTTCTCATCTAAAGTAGCCCAGCAGCGTCCGCTGGCGGCTAAGGGCCCAGCGAGTGGTGGATTACGCTGTTGCTGTGTATTATATCTTTCCAATTTCTGCTGTGTGATTGCTTGATTTAATTCTTATTTCTTTGAATTGTATTACCTAACAATTTCATGTTTTTGCAGCGAGCTGTTATAATATTTTATGAAATTGTTTTATTTCATGAGCTGGGATTGAATCGTGTGGCTGTTCTTTTCCATCATAACAAAGATTATTATTCTTCTCAATGTATATTGTTATGTTGTTCATTTCAAATGTAAAGCTTCGTCGTTCATTTCAGACTTTGATATTCATTATGGATTGTTGGTTATTTGATTTCTTTAATTACAGTTTGCTGTCTATTTCCTTTGTTGTTCATTTCTGTTGGTTAATTGGAAGAGTTTTCTTTTAAAGAGTTTTCGTAGTTTACTTTCAATAATAGCTTCAGTTCAATTTCGATTTCCTTTTAATTGCTTTAAAGTAGGACTCTCAACTGTAGAGAACATTGGTTATTGCTTGCTCGTTCCCAGATTGATTGTCTTGTTCCGGTTTGATTTCAGTTGCATCAATATCTAGAGGAATGAGTTATTGCTACTGTATCCTCGATTGATGTTTGTTTGAGTGAATGATTTAGTTTAGAACATTTTTTGTTTCATTTCCTGTTATTTGCGTTATTGATTGTTTTGGGGTGAAGAATGGTCTGAGACTGTAGCGGGCGTTGACATTTGCTGTCCGGTACCCAGATCGACGATCTATTCCTTGATTACTTTTGGTTACATTAGTTTATAAAAGGATGAATTATTGTTACTGGACCCTTGACTGATACATTGCTTATTTTCCCCATGAATGATTTAGGCTTCAAGGTATTTTGCTGTAGTTAGATTTCTTTCCAAGAATTCATTTACTTTTGTATTTTAATCATTATACTGCAAAACATTACTCTTGAGTAAATAGCCAGTTCACATTGAGTACACTCTTGAAATAAAAATTCGTCCCTGGGTTGACAATTAATGTGAGGTAATTAGGAGTTACAAAGACACCTTTTTATCACTCCACAATTGGGACTAGTGTTTGAGACCTCCTTTTTCTTGGAAGAAGATTTTACGGGGATCTAAGACACGGAATCAATCAATCCATCAACAGGCTGGGTAGCCCAAGGCTTCAAAGCTATTATATCGGATGATGGTCTTGGATCATCGAGTAACATATCATATAACATGCCAGATTGTGAGTAGACGATGTCTAAATACTAGGCACGAGTGATGGGTTTCTCCTCAATGACATAGCCACGCATAGTTATGTCCTCAAATTTTTTTATAACGAATAACTTGGTAAACCATTTGGTCAACTAATGATCATCAATTTCAGACTTGGTCAAGCGATGTCAATGCCTCCATTCATGGATGTGATTGGAGATATGGGTCATAGTGTCTTTCTTAAGAGACATAGGTAGATGGGTGCCAGTTTCATAGCAAGCTGGAAGATGAAAATGTGCGAGGAAATCCATATCGAGAGTGTTAAATTAATTATAGGTACATTGAGGTAATTAGATGTACCACTTGGTTGTGGCACCTGTGAGAGTTCATTGAAAAAGTCGAAGACGAATAGAATCGTCAACATATGAATTAGAGGAGTACCAGAGGTGGTATGTCATCATGTAGGCTTGTGGATCCTCCTTTGCTTTTCCATCAAACTTCAGACAATCTCTCGAAATCTTGGACGCAACTGGAGGCAAGTATGGAGAATGAAGAATGGGATCATTCATGAGTTTAGAGACATCTGGTAGCTCTAATGGGCCCAGACTGCAAAACCTATCTTTGTTAGTAAGGATTTTGTTCGCATAGTGGAGGATTTTATCCATATGGAATTTGATTTGGCCCCACTATAGGTTACCTTTCCCATAGGGAGGAATATGACCTCGATAGCCTTGATACTATGTGGCCATAGGCTTCTGATAAGAAACATACAGGTTAAAAGGTTGTTGAGCCTGTTGGCCTTGGACATATGGATTTTGCACCTCCTTCCCCTAGACATAAGGGTGTTGAACCTACTTCCCTTGGACATAATTATTTTGCACCTGCTTCCCTTGGAAATAAGGATTCTCAACCTATTTCCCTTGGACATAGGGATTTTGAGACTGTTGTTGCGGGACTTGACCTTAGCCTTGCAAAGGTTGACCATGTTGATATGAATACAAGGGTTGTTGCTACCTAGGTTGACCTTGTTGCTACAAGGGTTGACCTTGTTGCTGCAATTGTTGTTGTAAAGGTTGTCCCTATTGTTGTAGAGGTTGACCTTATCAAAGCATAGGTTGGGAAGATTGGTAAACAAACTATGTCTATGGCTGCAAATTTTGTTGCGACTGTTGCAAGGATTGCCGCTGTGGTTGTTGTAGTGGTCTTTGCTACTGTATTATCTAACCTTGCTGCTACAAAGATGGCCCTTGTAGTTGTGAATGTTGCCCTTGCTTTTGTAAGGGTTTCTCTTGCTATGGCGAGGGTACTTGGACATTTCCTGGAGCAATACCTTGAAAGTTCTCGAATTGGATCTGGCCATATCCACCACGCAAGACAAATGGACCACTCTAAACAAAGGGTCCATCTTGAGGGACATAAGAAGGATTTACCATCACTTATGAACCATATGGAACATGAGGAGGTTAGAATGGACCTTGACCCACATACGGCTCTTGGTACTGGACGTTACTTAACCCAGACGGACCAGCAAGGCTTGGATGTTAGTATTAGACATTACTCGATCCAGAAGGACCATCAGAGTTCAGAATAGCACCATTAGAGGGCTCGTTCATTCCAACCATCTGAGATTGTGAGCCACCCACATTGGTTGTGCTAGAAATCATGGAGATATTTGGATCTTGCCTCCTAGACAGTGGTAAAACATGTCCACTTGCTGGAGGATTTGAAAAACTTACAGAGAGTTGACTCGAGACCATCGGTTGAATCGGAAGATTCAGTTGAAACGATGAAATGAGTGGATTCATAATGGTGGGTTGCACCGAAACGGAAGTGACTACAGTATGCACATTCAGTTGAGAGGTTGAGTTCTGAATGAACAAATGTGAGGTAGGCATAGCGCGAGACAACCATATAGGGTTATGATACAATGATGAAGCACTAGGAGTGGCCAACAACAATTGATCTAGAGAGGTATAGCCATGGAGTAATGAATGCCCACTATGCCAAGGGTAAATGCTCGTTTTGAAAGCTTCCCGTGTAATGGAAACCTTCAGGAGGAAATTGATATCCCTGTTCATCAACCACATGAGGAGTGTGTGTAGCAGAAACCTCTGAGTGACTCCATGAGGAGACTAGAATATTTCCATTTGATTCCATGGGTGGAAATAAACAACGATGGACAACCAAAGATGTTCAAGGGGATAATTCCAAATGAATACCCAATTGATCATACGGACTGTACAGATGCTGTAGTGACATCACAACAGGATCGAACAAATGATTTGGATGGAAAACAATGAGTCCTTCCTGACCTTTTTGGTTTGGCAAACTCTCGGGAGTCTAGATAAGATTATCTCAAGATTCTAGGCTAGATTCGTAAGGTGACCCAATATCTAATGGAGGAGGATGAGATGACAAAGGTTGAATACTCAGAACAATTCCAAGTTCAACACCTTGATCCTTGAGTGACTGCGGGAATTCGAGAAGAGGCTCTTCAGATGATCTTTCAGATGGAGGAGTGGAAAAGGGACTAGGCAAACCTCATGGTTCTGCCACAATGACTTTGTCTCAAATAACAAGAAAGAAGAGGTTAATTTCAGGACCTCTAGAAAATGTATTAAATGTATACTCGTGATGTGTTCTAGAAAAAGACTATCAGGAATATGATGTGATCATTGGAAAATATTTTTTAAGACACTAAAACAAACTGATGCCTTTTCATGTTTTAAGAGTCGAGAAAAACGCAAAGATAACTCCATCTCTTTTTGTTTGAATGAGTTTGAAAGTACAAGTGCTTGATGATATTTTAAATTTAGAGAGCTAAAAAGACCAAAACGACTACTAAGGATAATCTAGGCAAACGGATTACTAGGTAACTGTGAACTGCAGAATACCTCCTGACAAACTGAGAAGTACGGGCAGGAAATCTCCTCTAATGTTGTGTTAACTGTATCATGTTTACAAGGTGGGAGACTCAGTTTCCTGTGGATAAAGGATTACAAACCTAGTGGGGTCTCCCTTTATATACACGAAAGTACAGGGAGCACAGGTTCATACTAGTGTTGTCTAATGTCGAAGCGAACAACAACTACTAGGTTTAAAGATGTCGAAACACATCTCTAGCCTAGACCTCTAAAATGTGAGTGTTAGGTTTCAAATGCGCCTTAGGTTAATTGAATACATTTTAAAGTTTATCTTAAAATTATGTCTCAGTTTTTAGCTCCTATCGATGTGACTCGAAAAAATTCGATATGTAGCTAGATGAGACAAAACCCTTTCAATTCAATGAATGTCTACACTAATGAGAGTAGAGAAAAAAATCAATGCAACAAACAAGAAACTAAAATCAAGATGACTCTTCACTACTTCTCTTTTTGAAAACAAAATAATGAAAAATTATTTCCACTTCCTAGCTTCCTATAAAATTCACATCAACTAGTGCTTTCAATGGTAAAAGAAGTTCATTTCCTTTCAATTGCAAAATGATGATGCAATTCTAGCTTTCAATGATGCCACTTAATGCAACATACTGATTCAACAAACTAGAATTATGTATTTTTTAATAGAATGATAGGATGAAGTTCTCACATAAATACTTCAATGAAAAATTTTCAAACAATGAACATTAATCATCTGTAAAAGATGAAAAAGAGAACTCTTTCCAAACTAAACATTCAAAGACTCAATAGAAACGAGACGAGTAATTGTAATCTATGCTTGAAAAGAGACTTTCAACCAAGAAAAGAGCAAACAAAAATTTTCAAACTTGTTCAATTGAAACAAAATGTAGGAATTTACAGGGTAAGTTCCTCAGACAGAACACCAAAAGACACGGCTCACAATCATATCACAGATCAATACACCAGTATTGTTAACGTGGTTAAAACCCTCAAAGAGGGAAACAATCCATGGCTTGAGCCAACATGGCCACTTCAGGAAATTTATTAATAAAAGAATGAAAATTTACATAAGCTTCTCTCATGAAGGGTTACCCTACAAATGACCCTCCATCCTCTTTAAATAGAGATCATGGACCAATCGGTGTTAAGCCACGAATCAAGTGTCGGTAATACCGAGGAGAGAATGAACCGTTGGATCACTACATGTCATGACCGTCGAATTGTAAGTTACAAAGTACATAGTAAAGAAACACACTTTACCTAACTCTACACTAGCCCAAGTTATACTTAACTATTTCCTATATGTCAGAATATCCCAACATGCCCCCTTAAGAACAACTTGGGATGGGATTGAAGGATGTACAAATATGACACAATAGGAGAAAGAGGGAGGCACTAGAGCCTATCCCCCCTTAGTAACAACTTCTTGAACTCCAACCATAAATCGAAGTTTAGTAAACTTCACCTCTGTGAGAGCCTTTGTAAATATTTCTGCAACTTGATCATCTGTTGAACAATATTGCACTTCAAGAACATGGTCATGAACGAGCTTTTTGATGAGGTGCATGCGCAGTTCAATGTGTTTGCTACACTGATGTTGGATTGGATCTTTCCATGGTTGAATGGCACTTTGATTATCACACCAAAATGTAGTCGGATGCTACTACTGAAAGCCAAACTCTAACAGGATTTGACAAAGCCACCGGGCTTCCTTACTAGCTTCTACATCTGCATTAGCTTTTGTTGAAGAAAGAGAAATGCACTTTGTTTCTTGCAAGCCCATGTAATAGGTCCTGAACCAAAAGTGAACACATAACCTGCATTAGACTTCTGATCGTCAGGGTCACCAGCCCAATCAAAATCCATGAAACCAAGCAATAGAGGAGATGCTTCTGCACTGTAATGAATCCCAAACTAGACTATATTTCAAACATAATGGAGTATTCTTTTAGCTTCTTTCCAATTATTTTCCTGGGGGTTTTGCATAAACCGAGCAATAAGGCCAACAACAAAGGAAAGGTCAAGATGATTATGGGTCAGATACAAACATTTTCCTACATGTTGACACTATAAGGTAGCATCAACTTCAGGGGAAGTATAAGTGACTGAAAATTTGGCTCCAGACTGAAAGGGAGAAGGGGCTGGCTTACAGTCTTCCATGTGAAAATGGCATAGAAGATCACAGGCATACTTGGACTGGGAAAGGGAAATACCTTCCTTAGATTGCAATACTTGAAGACCAAGAAAATAATGCAAGTATCCTAAGTCTATCATTTCAAACGTCTTTTTAAGGTTAGACTTCACATGGTTTATAAGGTTGGGATCACTACGAGTGAGGATAAGTTCATCAACATAAAGAACAAGAATGATAAGAGACTTGCCCATTTTCCTGGTGTAGACAGTATTGTCAGAATGACACCTAGAAAAGCCAATTTCTAAAAGAAAGCTATCCATTTTGGCATACCAAGCCCGAGAAGAGATTTCTTAAGCCGACATACAAGGCTGGAGTTTGTTTGTATAAAGCGAGTAGGTTGTTCCATGTAGATTTCTTCATGCAAGTACCTATGGAAGAAGGAAGATTTAACATCCATATGATGGACTTCCCATTTTAAAGACGCAGCAAGGGAAAGAACAAGGTGGATAGATTTAATTTCGGCAACAAAGGAGAAAGTTTCAGTATAGTCAATGCCTTAAACTTGTGAAAACCCCTTAGAAACAAGATGAGCTTTATCTTTATCAACTTTCCTATCTGGTCCATACTTGGTTCTATAAACCCATTTGCATCTAACAAGTTTTCGTCCCTTTGGTAAAGGAACAAGATCCCATGTATCATTTTCCAATGATGAACTATATTCTTCATGCATAGCTGCATCCCAATTTGGATGGCCTGAAGCTTCTCCAAAGGTGTCAGGATCATAATTCGCTAAAGCTTGAGCCAGTAAAGAAGAGGCTCTATCGAACTAAGAACGTGTACATCGTTGATTTGTAGGATCACCGGCAAGAGTGCCTCTTGCATCCCAAGTAGCAAGGACCCATTTTGGATGCTAAGGAGCTGAAGAAGGATCCTGAGAAGTTTGGGGAGGATTGTCATCCTCGCTTTCATCATGTGAAGAAGAAATATTTTCAAAAGTAGAAGAGATAGAGAGAGATGGCACATCCGCCGATATATTTTCAGCAAACTTTACATCTCTTCTAATGATAAGATTTTTGGACTTAAGTGGAATAAGTCTATATCCTTTGACATATTTAGAATATCCAACAAAAATACATTTTTCACTCTTAGGTTCTAAAGCTTTATGTTTCTCATCTGGAATATGGACCCATGCTTCACTTCCAAAAGCACAAAAGTGACTTACATCTAGTTTAATTGAGCTCCATGCTTCTTCTCGAGTGATATTCTTTAAAACCTTAGTAGAAGTGTGATTTATTATGTAATTTGCATAGTTAATTGCTTTTACCCAAAAATTAAGACTAAGTTCATTAGATTGAAGCATACAATTAGCCATTTCCTTTAAGGTGTGATTCTTCCTTTCAGCTAAACCATTTTGTTTTGGAGTATATGGAACAATATGTTGCATTTGAATTCCATTTTAGCGCAAAATTTGATGAATTTGTTGTTAACATATTCTCCGCCATTAGCAGATCTTAGCTTAAGAATTTGATGTCCAAATTGTTTTTCAACAAAGTCCTTAAAGGCCAAAAACATGTTAAATACTTCACTCTTGAGTTTTAAGAAGTATACCGAGGTGCATCTAGAGAAATCATCAGAGAAAGTTAAGAAATACTTGTAGCCAGAGAATGAAACAACTAGAAGTGGACCACATAAATCACTATGCACAAGCTATAAAGGGGTTCAAGTGTGCTAAGAGGCACGTTTTTCAAAACTATCTCAATGATGTTTTCTGAGTTCACATCTGGAAAAAACACCATCTCTGTGAGATACCATTGGAACACATGTCACCATATTTTATTTACATAGATTCTGAAGGAAGTGATAGCTTAAGTGACCAAATCACTCATGCTAAAGTTTGATGACTTCATCATTATGAGCAACAAATACTGAGGGAAAATTTTGACCCAAAGTTTTTAAACTTATACAATATTATAGAATCATCAACAATGCGAGTAGCTAAAATATGTCTAGGATCTCTTAGGTCCTTAATTACAACATCGTGAGGTGAAAGTTGAGTGATTTTACCTTCACGTGAATGAGGTATCTAATATACAGATAGAAGGTTGCAAGATAAGGTTGGAACACATAATACATCATTAAATTGACCATTTTCTATAAGAACAGTTCCAGTTCCTACAACACTAAGAGATCTATCATCACCAACATATATATTTTTGGTGTTACAATCATTTAAAGAAGAAAACATGGCTTTGTTTTTGGCCATGTGATAATAGGCTCCAGAATCAATGAGCCACTCATGAGAATGAGAAGTAGAAGATACATTTAGTGCATAGCCAGACTGAGATGCTTGACTGCGACATGCAGAAAGTCCTATTGTTGAAGATGAAGTTGAAGTTGAAGAGTGCTCCAAATGGATGTTTTGCTTCTTCATTGCTGCTTCCAAGGCTTCCATCTTCTTAAAGCATTTGGATTTTAAGTGGCTATCTAGATTACAAAAGTGGCAATGTCTATCAGTCTTCTTCCCTTTGTTTTTATTTGCCTTATCATTTTGTTGAAATGATTTTTCATTTGGAGACTCGAATTGCTTAGGACCCTTGTTTAGTTTAGGACCATTCCTGTTAGGACACTTCTTAGGATTCTTTGAATTTGGTTGTTGCTGAACAATTAAGGCTTTCTTAGAAGACTTTCCAAGATTAAGAAGACCAAGATGTAAGAGTTTTTCTTATTCTCTTATTAAAGAATCACAAAAGGAATGAAAGGAAGGGGACTTGTAGACTTTTCCTTGAGAAATGAAGGCTTCTCTTGTAGAATGGAAGGTGGAAACAAACACAGAGTAGGCTGGTCCCAACTTAGTAAGAATGGAATAGATAAAGTTACCATCTTCTTTCTTAACCTTAAGACCTTCCAAGAGAAGTATAAGGGTCTTGAACTTGGACATAAAATATTCAATGGAAGGAAAATTATTTGGGTTCAATGTAAGCAACTCATTTTCGAGTTGATGAGCCCTAAGTTCATTTTTAATTCCAAAAGCTTCAGTGATCTATTTCATTGCTTCATCAGGAGTATCAAGTTCTGTGATATGGAATCTAAGGTTTGGAGAAATAGACATCCCTATTAACCCATGTGCTTGATCTTTCCTATTTTCCCATTTCGCTGCCTTATCTTCATCCTTCGGTTTGGTTTCTTGGCCTGAGGCTATTTGGTAAAGACCTTTAATTCTAAGTAAATCCACAATGTAGGACCACCATTGGAAGTAGTTGGTGATGTCAAGAATAAGTTAGCATGGACTTTCCATTTTTAATAGAAAATGAAGTTGTATATGCTAAAAATAAGTGTTCCAATGGAAAGATCTCGAAACAATAGACTAATTAAAAAAAAGGGCTTTGAAAATGGCTTTCGGATGAAGAAGTTATGGTTTTTTGAAGAAAAGTTGTTGAAGATGCCGGTGAAGTGTGGGAATGTGCAGAAATGAATGATAATGCTATATTAAAAAAATCCGCCCCCTTTCTAAACTTAATCCAATAAAGTAGCTTTGGACCAAGAAAGACTTGAACTCAAGACCTCTATTCTCATAAAGTAGCTTTGGACCGAGTGAGCTAGATTGAAAGGTTAATAATTTTTGGAAAAAAAGAAGGGGGTTCTTTTTTTAGTCACTGAAGCTTTGGGCTGGGTGCTTACTTCAAAAATCTCTTTTTTTCCCTACAAAACAAAAAACAAAAAACCCAACACAGACATACAAAAAAAACAAACCTTGTAGCTTGAAGTTAACTTTAGCCAAAAACTAAATAGTTTCCTCAATGTTTCTGATTTTTCGAGATCACACTAAGGCACGACGGAAAAGAGCATACGGATGAGAAAAAACCTTCCTCTTTGTTTTTGATTTTCGAAGATCGCACAGGGTCGCGAGGAAAAGAGCACACGCAAAAATGAAAGGTATAGATCCAGTAATAAAAAAAACAAAGAGCTAAATAAACTGAAATAAACAGAGAGAAAATAACTAGAAACTGCAAATAAACATTGTATACCTCCAGATCTTAAAAATGACATAGCTAGGGCTACCAGAAAGCTTTTCACATGAAACAAAAGGGGTTCCTCACTCGAACAAATGCTCCTAACATAATAGAGTATTCCTCTCAGCCCGAAAGCAGTCAGAAACAGTAGGTCTAGGAAACTACAGTCGGATGCAGTTCTACTGGCTTCAAATTTGGATCACCAACGGATGTGGCCCTCAAATAGCTTTGATTCCATGTAGGAATTTATAGGGTAAGTTTGTGAGACAGAACACCAAAGGACACCGCTCACAAACAGATCATAGATCAATACACTAGTATTGTTGACGTGGTTAAAACCCTCAAAGAGGGAAAGAGTCCACAGCCTGAGCCAACACGGCCACTTCAGGCAATTCATTAATAAAAGAATGAAAATTTACATAAGGTTCTATCATGAACGGTTACCCTACAAATGACCCTCCATGCTCTTTAAATAGAGATCATGGACCAATTTAGTGTCAAGCCACATATCAAGTGTCAGTAATATCGAGGAGAGAATGAACCGTCAGATCACTACATATCATGACCGTTGGATTGTAAGTTACAAATATACGTAGTAAAGAAACACACTTTACCTAACTCTACACTAGACCAAGTTATACTTAACTATTTCATGTGTGTCAGAATATCCTAACACCAAAGTAATAAAAAAAACTAGAACACAAAATGCATGGAGCGGTTAACCAACCACTTGATTTGTTGAGCACACAAACAACTCAATGGACAATGACCTAGATTCCATAGGGTCACAAACCATCCAAAGACTCAAAAATCAAGTAAGGAAATCTTAAACCAAACAAGCACACACAAGAAGCTAATGAAGCTTTCTAGCTAGGGAGAACAAAGGCAAACATACTAAGAGGTAGAAATTATGAGAGCAAGAAACACTAATTATGGTTCAGGAGAAATATTGATCTTCACTTACACGCTCAACGTGATTGTATAACTGAAAAAAAAGTGCCACAAGGGGCTACTATGCGACTTTTTTAGAGAAATTCACACTAGTCGGTGCGACTCTCGGAAAATAAAACATGTTGATCGACGATTTCAACAAAAAAATAAACAAATATCAAATATCAAAACCAGACTTGTCACTCTAAATTTCAGAACTAAAGTAGTAAACGAGGAAAAGCACAAAAAACCAAAGAGAAAGGGTGCTACAACAAAAGTTAAAACAAACCACGAAATGAAAAACAATCAAAAGAGAGGGATGGATCCCAATAGAGTCACCAATTTGTGGAGTAGGTTAATCTCCTCCCCGGAGAGAGGTGATCCCTCTAGCCATAGAGTGGGTCTAACTGCAAACAGAAAAACCTAATGAAAACTTCCCTAAACTAGAATCGAACGAGAAGGGCTACCTCTGAGAATGCTAATCCACTTGATGGTGGCCTCACTCCTTTGCTCCAGCTTATTTTTGTTATTCTCCTTCAAATACCTAAAACAAGTGCAAAAGAGACAAAAACAAACTTAATAGCATTCAATTGCATTCAATTCACTTAAAAAGTCAAGGAATGTTAAGCCATAAAATGTAATATGACAATCAATGTAGGAAATAAATCATTAGTTGTATTCATATAAATCTTAGAAAGAGATACAACCAAAGCCTTGACATTGTAGGTCTCCTCTGATGTATCCTGGTTCCAACACCACTTCTAGTATCTCATGGTTAGCCTCAACAATGGAAATTTAAGGTTTCTTCCTTTTAGTTCCAAACCAAACCAAACACACTATTCTCCATTTACACACTTAAACTATAAGGAAAAAAAACTATAGATATATTGCTGGTTATTCAAGCTCCAAAAAGACTAGTTCAACTTGGAAAATGAGGAGTTTATATAGCTTTGATGTTGGTGAGATGGTTCCTCTTATGATGGGAGAGGGATTATATCTTTGGTTTTTTCCATCTTTAATGGGGAAAAAAGTCCAAAGAGACCTCCTTAGCTCTATCGAGCCCAACAAACATCCAACACATCGCCACTAGAAGTTTCTAGACATGAAACTTTGTTTCCTTTTATAAAAATTTCCAGAAGTAGACCAACATGGGTACTGGGCTAGCAGTGGCACTCATCGGTGTTGGTCATAGTGTAAAATTCTGCGATCGGCGCGGGTGAGACACTCAGAAAGTGTGTTGATCTTGAAAACTCTGTTTTAAGAAGGATTCTTTGGAAATGTTCTAAAGGGAGTGGGGACTTATTTCTTCAAACTTCAAGGGATGCAAGAGCATAAGTTTCATGGTGAAAGTATAAGAGAGTAGTCACTACTAGGGTTCTCCGAGATTAAGAATGGGGAGTGACACGAGAGTGAAAAATTACTGTGTAACACATACACATTGAATCACATAAAGATAAGTTCAAATTAATACAAGAACAAAGTTTTATTTCACAATTCCTTAGCAATTAACTATTACTTCCTCCCTGCTATCATTTATAGAGGTTAGATATTTATATGAAATCCTTCCTCAACAATTTGAGACTTCTATGCCTACAGTTCTTTTGTTCAATCCTTATTCAAATTGGAAACTAAATAGAAAAGTGTAATTTCGTCAGTTTTCTATTTGGAAAGAAAATCAAGGAAACGTGATGTACTGAGACTTTTTTTGCTACGTGTTTCACTTGTGTCTTTGACCGTGCCACTATGTGATTCCTTGGGTGAATTGACTCGAGTGAATAGGAGAAGATCCATGAGGGGATCGATCCTCAACTACCCATGTGCTTAGTTGCTTCATTAGCATACTAAAACTCCGTGAATCATGGAGGTAGGTACATATTATAAAATAGGTGCAGAGTCATGTTAATTCTGTAGCTAATGGAATCTTTAACATAACAATAAGGAACATTAACGAATATGAAAAATAAGGCATGTAAGAGCTTTTAGCTTATCAAAATCTATGATTTACTCCCTTTATTGAGTTGATAATGATGATGAAAAAGAGGAAAATGGAGGAAAAAGGGTGTAAAAACAAAACAGTTATGGAACTCTACAATAATTATGGTCACATTGTGACAAGGATTATGTCTTTCTCCAATGTCACATTGTAACAACCATTGTCATCCATGGTCAACCATGGTTGAGCATCGTATTGTGACAAATATTGTCTCAATATGAAATCAATCATGGTGGCATTGTGACAAAGATTGTCTCAATATGAAAATAAATCATGGTAAACCATGGTACAACATCGCATTGTGACAAAGATTGTGTGAATATGAAAATCAATCATGATCAACCATGTTTATTTTTGGGCTTATAATATTTATCTTAGGGTTTATATACCTTGAGTTTATAATATTAATCCCTTTGTTTTATAATATCAATCCCTTAGGTTTATTAATGTAATGGTTCATACTCCTAGGGTTTATAATATGAGTCCTATGGTTTAATAGAAATCTGTTGGGTTTATAATCATGGTCAACCATGGTCGAATGTTACATTGTAACAAAGATTGTCTCAATATAAAAAAAAATCATGTTCCACCATAGTCAACAATTATCAACCACCCTTAACTATGGCCAATCATGGTAAAGCGTGGTCAATCATCATGGTCACATTGTGACAAAGATTGTCTCTTTCTCCAATGTCACATTGTGACAACCATGTTCATCCATCGTCAACCATGGTCCATTGCCACATTGTGACAAAGATTCTCTCAATATGAAAATCAACCATGGTCAACCATGGACCAACTTCCCATTGTGAAAAAGATTGCATCAATATGAAAATTAACCATGGTAAATGTTGGATTGTGAGAAAGATTGTGTCAATATAAAAATAATCTTGTGTCAATGTGTTATTTCTGTAAGAATTTACAGGGTAAGTTCCTCAGACAGAACACCAAAAGGACACCGCTCACAAACAGATCATAGATCAATACACCAGTATTTTGACGTGGTTAAAACCCTCAAAGAGGGAAACAGTCCACGACGTGCGCCAACGTGGCTACTACAGGCAATTTATTAATAAAAGAATGAAAATTTACATAAGCTTCTCTCATGCACGGTGAACCTACAAATGACCCTCCATGCGCTTTAAATAGAAATTCATGGACCAATCGGGTGTCAAGCCACGGATCAAATGTTGGTAATACAGAGAGAATGAACCGTTGGATCACTACATATCGTGACCGTCGGATTGTAAGTTACAAAATGTACAACGGTAAAGAAACACACTTTACCTAACTCTATACTAGACCAAGTTGAACTGAACTATTTCCTATGTGTCGGAATATCCTAACATCCCCCCTTAAGAACAACTTGGGATAGGATTGAAGGATTTACAAATATGACACAATAGGAGAAGGAAGGAGGCACTAGAGCCTATCCCCCCTTAGTGACAACTTCTTGTACTCCAAGCATATATCGAAGTTTAGTGAACTTCGCCTCTGTGAGAGCCTTTGTGAAGATGTCTGCAACCTGATCATCTATTGAACAATATTGCACTTCAAGAACATGGTCATGAATGAGCTTTCTGATGAAGTGCATGTGTAGTTCA
>APFE030633858.1:129869-157738 GCA_000404065.3 Pinus taeda | reverse complement strand
GTATAAGTATAATTTTATTGAATAAAACAATAAATACAATATAAATGTGTTCCAAGCTCCAACTTGGTTTTGATGAGGCTCTGACCCATAGGGCTTCGACCCTATCTTATCAAGGCACCAACCTTGGATTTAGGAGCACCAACTCCAAGGACACCAATCCTTGCAATTTTGAGGTATCAACCCCAAGGGCTCTAATCCTATCTTTCAAGTTGAATCAGGTCAAAAAGATTGTCCTCCCACTCTATCTTCAGCTTCCTTCTTCGCTTGGCCTTCGGCTTCTACTGCACCTTCTACGGTCTGCCAGACCTTCGACTTCTACTACACTTTCTGCATCTACCAGACCATCAGCTTCCTCTATTTCTTCCAGTTCACAAGTTGTCAACTTTCCTTATTCTCTATGATAGATTCCTGATACGCCTCACTTAGATATGAATCGTTCTAACTTATATATATACATATATATATATAATAAACATTAATATATATGTATAAGATTAGTTAATATTAATATAAATAGTAACATAATATATATTAATGACCTAATATATAAATATATAAGTATATAGTTACTATGATAATATATAAGAATATATAATATATGTGTGTGTGAATATTATAGTATACTGCTATCAGTGTGTAGATAGTAATAGTAATATATACCTAATATTATTCATATATATTATATATGTATATGTATATGTATATGTATGAGTTTTTCTAATGAATCGAAACGACTCGTTCAAAAGGTGAAGGGGCCGACTTGTCTATTAAAATTATATATCAGAGAGTCCTTTATCCGTATACTTGATTTTTCACTGAAACCATATAAGAGTTGTTATACCCACATGCCATGTCATCACCTTTAATCCCGCAATCGCAACTTTCGAAGGTTTGCACACAACATAGCCAATTCCCCTACTACCGATGGAGTGGATGCGATATTTCTTTAAGGCATGTTGTAATAGGACCATCGGGTCTGCAACTTAGTGAATTAAAGCTCGACCACTTTATGACCCGATATCCATTGGATATAAGAGGCCATCAAATCTATGGCTCACGGGACTCCAACCAGCACGTGGATTAACAATGGCTTATCCTTCCCACATTGACTGTGACCAAAAAGTTTGAAAATGAGATCGACAGCTAAGAGTGAATGCGGGGCTTCAACCATGATGAGGAAATCCATACACTCCTACCTCTCGCAGTTGCTAATCACTGTCGATCTAACAGTCCAGATCTATTCCTCCGCCATTTTCTTCTACCATTAATATCCGTCAGTCTCAAGGATCCGACGGTTCCCATTCATCGTCACTTCATTTCTTTGACCTTCTCGATATTATATACTGTTGATATGGTTTCTCCAATAACTCTGTTTATGCTCCTCCATTGTTTTCTTCTTTACTCCTCGGTTCCACTGTTTCTATTATGCATGTATTTAATCCTTGGATCCTCCATAAGAAGTATTATGATCAAAGGGAATCAATGGGAAACCACACATGTCACAAGAATTTTCCATCACAAACACTGCTATATTGACATCAATGACAACCTAGATTAACAGGTTCAGTCTCTGGTCAATGTTGGACACCAAGCTCAATAAGTCCACAGCTTTCCATCCCAAAACTGATGGCCAGACAGAGGTCATCAACAGGATGATCGTACACATTTTATTCATGTACAACTCAAAGCATCCATGCACATGGGATGAGAGCCTCCCCTATTTCCAACATAGTTATAACCGGGCTCTCCATAGCTCGACTAGCCATAGCCCTTTTCAAAGCAGGCCAACTCCTTCACCAGGGCAAGTAGCTCACCAGGGACCAAGTTCGGCAGAAGTTTCCTGATCTCATGGAGGAACTCAACACAATGGGGACCATTTCGTCCTAAGGGGGGAGGAAAGATCCAAGTGGATATTGGTCACCACTTGCCTATTCCACTTGGACCCTCACCATTGTTTCTTTCAGTTTTGCAGTTTCCTTATTTGTAGTACAATTTACTATTTTTGGTAGTTTTTCAGGTCCTGAACTTCCGAAGTCATTTTGAGGCCCTAAAGGACATTTTTTGGGAAAATCGGGGCCAACATGAGTCATTTACCTATGTTGGCCATATTTGTAGTACAATTTACTATTTTTGGTAGTTTTTCAGGTCTTGAACTTCCGAAGTCGTTTTGAGGCCCTAAAGGACATTTTTTGGGAAAATCGGGGCCAACATGAGTCATTTACCTATGTTGGCCATTCAAAAGTTTTATTCCTTGAATAGATATTTCTAACAAGGTATTGTTCTTGTCAAATGGAGATTGTATGCCAAATTTATTACCCCAGGAAGTTGATGTACCAATTTACCCAAATGGGGCCCATAGTTTGGCACTTCATCTCCTAGGATTAGGTTTTTGGATGTTTAGGGTTTTCTGTTGTTTCTCAATAATAAATAGGCCTTTGAGCCTCATTATAACACAGTTCAGAGGCATGTAGCCACCACATATCTTCTTAGAGATAAGCTACCATTGCCCGAGCTAGTCTTATTTCCATTATGTTTGTAAGCATGTTTCAGTGTTTTATATTAATGAAATGAAGTGTTATTTGTGTTGCATCTTTGTATTTATGGTTATATATGTAATTTGTGTTTAATTCTGATCATGACATTAATTTCTTTGTCAAATTTCATAAATATTCTTGTCTCACTCTCCGTTAGCAGTCCCACGTGCCCTTTATCTCCAAAACTCAATATTTAAGTGAAGAGTGTCGTAGAACGACATCAATTCCTCAGTTAGTTGACATTAAAATTCTTCACCCCTCGACTTCTATTAAGTCACGCCTCTCATCAACTGCACCTACTTTTAACTATATATCCATAAAAAGCATCGAGGAATAAAGTTTCGTCGTGACATGGCCATTGTACTCCACGTTGGGACTACGTGGCTACTATACTCCATGTGCCACTCTAGGACACTACCATGTGTCATCCATTTGACACCATGCCAGTGTTTCAAATCATGTTTTCCTCCTTCCACATGTCTCTGTCATGATGTAAACACGTCATCATGTCGTACACATCACCAACCATAGTGGAAAAGTGTAACCTCATCAAATCAAAGAGATAGGGCCTTTAATCCAGAAGACTATAGATGGTTATTCTTTCAATTGGGCTAATATCATTTTCGAAAATATGTGTAAACAAGTTAACAGTTTTCAAGCTTCCAAAATTAATAAGTTTAATCCCCTTTTTTTGTGTCGGTCTATCTCACATAAATGGACAATCTTTGAACCAAAACCCATTCATATTTATCATTCTAAACTTTGGGAAGAGATTTATGGTGAGCATTTTTATCATATTTGCCATTATATCACCGTCCCTATTTTCGAGAAACTCTTTCACACAAAACCTCCAAACATTTTAGAAAAAGACAAGCTAGGTCTCACTCAAATAGGTGATTGGCATTTTGACGAGACATGTTCTTATCTTAGAATCTATGGATGTCAAGGAGCTCCACATGCCCTATCCCTGTTTATTCCTGACAAACTTATATATAAGGAAACAACATACCAAACTATTGAAACTAGCATTGCTAATGATCTACATAGGAATTATAATAAAATATGGCCCAATTTTCCCATTATATTGGTATTTATACTTTGGAGAATCAAGATCATGCTAAAAGGAACTCTTAACTTATCATACTATTAATCTAACCCAAATCCCTCTTAAACATCACGATCCCTTGGGAATTGTGGGTAATCATTGTTTTAAGGTTAGCATGAAGAAGTATATTCATGAAAAACATCCATATAATGATATTTTCCACATAGTTTAGTCTTATGAGGAAGTTTTCCAAAAGGCACATAAGTTTCCTCATGATATGTACCAACATTTCCTTACTTTTAAGGAAGAAAGAAAAACATCTTTGCCACTCATTATTTATAAAATAGTTGGTGAACCCAATGTTAAAGAGGATACTACATCCAAGGAACCTATAGTGATCCTAAATGAATATTAAGGAGAAATTGAACAAGTAATAGTAGAAGTTATTGATGGAATTCTCAAAAAGTACATTATGGAGGAATTTGCAACCACTATCAGAATGTAGTAGGAACGGGATAAGTTCGTACAATCTACAACAAGGATTTTACAGTAGAAAAAGGTCCTTGAAGCTTCTCCTGAGAGCTCTACCAATGTAAAGCATACACAACAACAAATAACCTACCCTTACTTCCTACCCTTTCCTTTTTTTACCCTTTTCTTTTGTAAATAAAACTTTTCCTTGTTTTATGTCCTCATGTATGTCATTTTCCCCTTTGTATTAAACTCATTATCGAAGCTTTGCCTTCCTTTCAAAAACATTGTAAAACCCAAAAACCACTGAGTATAAGAATATAGTGGAGGTGTTGTCAAATAACATGCATTTTCGCATTCCCCTAGGACATAATTCTTTTAACGCCGCGCCCTAAAATTCCCAATAGCTATCATAAATATTCTTGTCCCATCCCTCTTTTTACCATGCAAGGAATCCACAAAATGATCTACTAAAATGTGTTGTGGCACAATGTTAGTTTCTCCATCAAATTCCAAAAATATTCTCATCTCACTCTCTGTTTGTCATGCCCCACGACTTTTATCTACAAAAATCAAGGTTTGTATGAAAGGTTTAAAGAAGAAGTATCAAAGGAATATGTAATTGCACCTTTGAACTTTGGTCCAGCCTACGTGGCAGCCATGCTTTGTAGACTATTTGGTAGAAAGGGAATTGCCTCTTTCCCTTTAGACAGGGTTTGTTTAATCTAGAGGAATTTAAATGGTTATTCTTTCAAGTGGGCTAATATCCTTTCTAAAAATATTTGTAAACAAGTTAACAATTTTTGAGCTTACAAAAATGGCAAGTTTATTCCCCCCTTCTTTATGTCAGCCTATCTCATCAATGTGATTTGTTTTACAGATTATTTTCCTCTAATGGGTTGGAAATGGACAATCCATGAACCAAAACCCATTGATACTTATCATTCTAAACTTTGGGAAGAGAATTTTGGTGAACATTTTTATCATATCTTCCATAATGTGAACCTCCCTATTTTTGAGAAACTCTTTTACACAAAACCTCCACGTATTTCAGAAGAATCCAAGCTAGGCATGGCCCAAATAGGTGACAAGTATTTTGATGATACCTTTTCTTATCACAGAATCTATGGATCTCAAGCAGCTCCGCATTCCCTCCCCCTATTTGTTCCTAACAAACTTATCTATAAGGAAATAGCATACCAATCTATTGAAATTGACATTGTTAATGGCATAGAAAATCTAGCCCATTTTTCACATTCATATTGGTATTTATACTTTGGAGAACCTTAGTCATGCTATAAATGAACTCTTGAATTGTCATGGTATTAATCTAGACAATATCCCTCTCAAACATCATTATCCCTTAGCAATTGTGGATAATAATTGTCTTATAGTTAGCATGAAGAAGTATATGCATGAAAAATATCCATATCATGGTATTTTCTGTTGAGTTTAGTCTTATGAGGAAACCTACCAAAAGTCACAGAACTAGCCTCATGATATGTACCAACATTATCTTACTTTTAAGGAAGAAATAAAAGCATTTATGCCACTCATTCTTCAACAAACAATTGGTGAACCTAGTGTTACAGAGGCTGCTACATCCAAGGCACCTATAGTGATTCCAAATGAACATTCAGGATAAATTGAGCCAGTAATAGTAGAAGTTGTTGATGAGATTCTAAAAAAGGACATTACGGAGAAAGATTTAGCGACTAAAAGAATGTAATAGGAATGGGATAAGTTCATACAATCTACTACAAGAAGTTCATAGCAACAAAAGCCCCTTGAAGCTTCTCCAGGTAGATATACCCCTATAAAGCATCCATGACAACAAATAGCTCTTTCTCTTACCAATGTTGGCATTGATTCAACAACTTTCTTAGTCACTTCTAAGGTTATAATGAAAACTCCTATTAGTACTCTTCCTGGTAAGAGTTCACATAATGTGATGATGGGGAGATCTTTATCCAATATAGAAATGGAATACATCCCTGCATTGGATTATTATTTCAGCCCTCAAAAGAAAGTTGTAATTAAAAGGAGAAGAAAATAGAGGAAAGTGGAAGGAGAAAAGGAAGACACAGATACTCCATCTGAAGCAGTCTGGGATGGTTCTCAGTTTAGTGAAGAACAAACATTGAAATAGTTGGCTCATTCTATTGGTGCCTATGCAAATGCTAATGTCTAGTATGTTGCTAGATTATTGAATATTAATGAGGAGAAAGATATTAAAATCTCAAAACAAGAGCAATAGTTGTCATAGAAAGAATAGTTGTTTCAAGAATAGTTGGGACAAAGAGATGGTGAGTTTGAACAACAACATGCCTAGCAGATTGATGTATTGCAACAAAAGTTGAAAGAGGAAATTGATAAATTGTAACACGAGTTTAATTTCTCTTATCAAACGAATGATACCCAGTGAGTTGAGCATAAGTTGAAAACCCCATAAGCAGCCAGTAATTAAGTTGACCTAAGAAATTTCAAGCAAGAAGCACTTTAAGTCAACAAACAGTTCTTTCATATATAGAAATGGTTTTGTAATGATCTAAGTTTGGATCAATCTCAACAAAACATGGTAAATGGATTGTTTATTGACATGATTGACAAAGAGATGGAATATGAAGAAGATGATAGGTAATTAACCCAACTAATTGCCTAGAAAAATCCAGAGAATATTACACCACCTGGCCAACCCAAAATCAACATGATGCAGAAGAAAACGGTCTGGAAAGCTTGGAAATTTCACCTACACAGCGCTAAGAACTAGTGAAAATTGTTGAACTGAGTTGTTCTCCCTTAATGCAATCAATAATGTAGGTGGTCAGAGACTCTAAAATTCAACTAGATATTTCTAATCACAAGCTATCAGAAGTTGACATACTTAAGAAGAAGGTGCAAGAATAGAGGTTGGAGCATCGAAGTCAAATCGAGCAAATGAAAAAGATTGACTTGGATTGTATTTGGAGATATTTGATCAAACCTCAAAGTCATTATTTGTTGACCAAATTGGTTATTGACAAAATAGCACATGAATTTCCAACAATTGAAGCACATGTTTGAATGAAAATTCAATATTCAGATTAATCCTCCTTCATAGCTCGCTCGCCTTATAGAAGTCCATTCACAATGGTAGTCATCTATCGAAGATTCCCAGGGCATTACCTCAACAAGGTAAAGACTTATTTTATCCTAGCATCATAACAAATTTCTACTTTTCTATTTTTATTTCAAAGTTCTTAGCCATAAAACTTGGATGATATTTTTATCCTTTATTTTGTAATATTATTTAAAGGGCGGAATGAGCCTAGAAAAAGGGTTTTGATTTTTCCAAGAAAATAAAATTTGCACTATTGTAAAGTTTATCTTTTATTTAATATAATTCTGGACCACCAAGATTTCAAGTTTTAACGAGTTTAAGTGATTATGGTATTATTGCTCTAATTTACTTGTTCATTTTACATTGAAATTGAAATTGTCCTTCTTTATTGCTTTGATATTTGATGATTGAAGTTAGTTATTGTTGACAGATAACTTTCAATATTATTGTGGCATTAAGGAAATAATATGTGCGTGAACATTGTGGGTGAACGCAATTCATTTAACTATTCAAGTGAAGTCTTGTTTGTTTACATTTAATTTCTTTCAATCTATAAGTGTGTAGATCTAAATCACATACTTGTTGTTGATCATTCTATTTCACATATAATAGTCATAATACCCAAGATATATATTAGTATACCTAGATAGAATTAGCAATAGAGTAGTTGTTTATACTACTTTCATTATATTATAGTTACGAGATTCTTTACATTGTTTCCTTTTAAATTCCTTTAATTCATAATCCTTACAAGAAGCCTCCATTCATTGGAGAAAATTATTTGAGTAGAAACTGAGCCCATATATTGGTCGAAATTGCTATACCAAACTGAAAAGGTTCTAATTTGGATCCTGGTCAAGTGATTTCTCAAATGTTTATATGGTCAATCTTAACCATCAACATTTTGGGCACTAGATGGAGGGCCTTCTAATGGTGAGTGGCACCTAAACCCTCACACAAAACCAAGAGTTATCCCAAAATATGAAAATCGTCACCCACACCTCCTGCAACTACTAATCCACGAGTCTCTGACATTGGATCTCCTAAAACCCATGTTGGTGATGCTCATTTTGATGAAGTTTCACAGTGACTTCATCAAGAAGCTTCCAATTCTCAAAATATATTTGATCCTTCTATATCTTCTAGACTGAGAATTAAACAGTGTTTTATAGAATATCTCAAAAAATAAATTTCGGCTCCTGTCCCTTTGAGACAACTATCCAAATAAACTATTTCTTTACAAATAGAATATTTCGTTGTTTCTTCCAAATTACAACATTTATGAGTCTTCACTCGAGCGCAAAGCAAAAATATAAGGTGTGCCACCAATGGAAATTCTTATTGTTGGTAACTCAAAGTCGCTAAGACTCAGAGACACCTTATTAACCCAAAACTAGAGGAGTCTCTTGTGCAAAATCAAGTTAAAATTCCTTAGTCTATTCCATATCCTAGTTATCCACACAATCAACTTGTAATGACTTCCTCCCCTATTTCCTCAATTTTTATTGTTACTACTTCCACTATTGCTGGACAAAAGTATCATATATGACCAAGGGAAACCCTTGGATTTGTTAATGTTATTAGTGATCAACATGGTTTTCCAAATCACCTAGAGTGAAGGTTACCAAAGTTTGATCTTGATAATAAAGAGTCTCTAGAATATCACATCAATAAATTTACGTTAGCCATCCGTCTGAGGGGTGTATTAAATCAAGATGTTGTGTGTAGACTTTTTCCCTACACTTTTGAAGGTAGAGAATCTACCTGGTATTTAGCCTTACTTGCAAATTTCATCCAGACCATGCATACATTCATCAAAAAGTTTGGTGACTATAAATCACTAATTTCCTTATTGGTAGAGCTTTCTAGGTTAAAAATGGGTTCCCAAGAAAATTTAAAGATTTTAATAAGAGGTTTCTTAAACTTCCTAATAAAATATTTGATGCATCGAAGCTGAGATCTTGTGTTTAAATTTAATTCTATACTTCTTCCCTTGCTACATCTAATGTTGTGTTCATGAAACTTGCATCCAAGATTACTTTTTCTAATGCAATGCAAGAAGCTTTAAATGTTGAAAAAATAGATTATTAGTATTGCTAAGAAGATTGTTGCAGAAGGAAAGAAGCCTTCTTAGCTTACCAAGAAAGTCACTTTCAGACAAGAGAAAAAGGACAACGATACTTTTGATATGGAAAGCTTGCAAAAGGTTATCAAAAGTATGGCTATTGATGTGGTGGATCTAAAGAAAAAAGTTGGAGAAAAGTCTTCTTCCAGAATACCTTTCGGGACATTTATTAAAATAAATCCTCAAACCCCTCCTCGTGATTGGATTTTTATGCCAAACAACGAGGAGCGGGATGAAGAAGAAGAAGAGACTGAAGAAGAAAAAGAACCTCAAATTTCTGATGTTAATGTTACATGGAATGTAACTAAATATCACATAGATGAAAGTGAAGAAAGAACTGTCTTCCAAGGTTTTGCCTGCGAGTCTTGATCTCTTGATTTAGTTATGGGATCTACCCTTTTTGCATGTACATCTTCTTTAGTTGTCATAGAAGGACTTGACTCCTTTTAGGATTTTTATTTGTAACCAAGACTAGTCGTGTCACTGTATGATCATTGGTTTCTAATGAGTTCATCCAAAGCCTTTGAACTGTTGGCGTAGTCTTGAAGAGCTTTTCCACTTCTTACTTCCTTTCGCAGAGAAACTATTTCAGCTTCCAATGCTTCTCTCTCCTTTTTGCTTTCCTTTACTTCTTTCCTGAGTGATTCTTCAATTTGTTTGTATTCTTCAACCTTGATTTTAAGATTGAGGACATGTTCTCTTTTTGTCTTCAAGAGTGTTAACATGCTTCTTTTTGGCCTTGAGCTATTTGATAACCCTGATTACTTCATTTTGAAATTTGACTTCAGTCATATCTTCTTCTTCGTCAAGTGCCTCTTATTCATTGTGCTTGGCCATAAATAATACTCTTCCATCAAATTATTCTCTGTTATCATTGTCTTCTTCAGATGAAGAATTATCTTCTTTGGTGAAGAAACTTTTCTTAAACCATTTCTTCTTACCTTGCTTGTTGAACTTCCTAGGACCTTTCTTTCCATTCGTAACAGCCTCATTTTTTTAGGACATTTCGCTGCAAAATTCCCAATCTCACCATAGTCAAAACATATTAATGGAAGATTACCTTTGAATTTTCCCGTAACTGTTCTCATTTTCCGCTCTAAGTAGGCGAATTCTTTATCTGGGAGGTCTTCTTCCTCTTCTTCCTTTTATTTATCCTTACAACTACAATTTTTTTCTTTATGAGTCTTCTTGTCCTTACCATTCTTCTTGGATGTAGAAAATATTGTTTCTAAGTGAGATGTGCCATCCTCTTCTTCAATCCTCATTTCATATGTTGTAAGAATTCCAAGCAATTCATCTATGTTGAGCTTGGTCAGATTAGATCTATCTTCCAAGACAGACACCTTAGGGTTGAATCTTGCAGGCAAGGTTTTGAGGATTTTTTGGAAAATAATTTTCATGTCAATAGGTTCTCCCAAACCTTCCAATATATTTGTTGTTTCATCAACACACTGAAAGTATGTAGCAATATCTTCATCTTCCTTCATTCTGATTTGCTCAAATTTTTCCCTAAAAATTTGAAGCTTTGCTTCTTTCACTATTGAGTCACCTGCATATATGTTCTCAAGCTTATCCTATACTTCCTTAGTAGTTTTGGAACTTAATACCTTGAGATAGACAGATTCGATAAGCCTGCTAATAATAAGATCTTTAGCTTTTGCATCATGTACCATATTTTTCTTACCTTTTTCATCCTAGGTCGATGTGAAGTCTTTGTCAACGATTTCGCATACTTCATATCCTTGCACCAGCAAATGAACCTGCATTCTTCCACTCCAAAGTGCATAGTTATTTCCATTGAACAAAGGAACTCTATTCTTAGTATACTCCATGACCTCCTTCCAGTTGTTAGAGTGCTAAACCAAGATTTGATACCAAATGTATGTTAAGTCAATTTTTCTAAATGGTGAATTGGAGAAAGAAGTTTACATTGAACAACCTAAAGGTTTTCTACTCTTTGACAAAGAAGATTACTTCTGCAGATTAAAGAAGGTTCTATATGGTCTCAAGCAAGCTCCTAAGGCTTGGTATGCTCGTCTTGATGGATATCTACATCAACAGAGATTCAAGAAAGGAAGTGTTGACAACAATATTTATGTGAAAGTGGATGGAGATAACCTAACAATTATCAAAGTATATGAGGATGATATAATCTTTGGAAGCAGTGATGAAAGATTAATTAAAGACATTGCCACAAAAATGCAAAGTGAGTTTGAAATGTCAATGCTTGGTGAACTGGCATACTTTTTAGCGCTTTATATTTCTCGGTAGGATAAAGGAATATTCATATATCAAACCAAGTACATCAAAGAAATTCTCAAGAAATTCTAGATGGAAGATTGCAAGCTAGTCCTTACCCCCATGATAACAGGTTGCAAGTTAAGCTTAGAAGACTCATCAAAGGATGTGGACCAAAGGTTGTATAGATCCATGATTGGTAGTCTCCTATATGTGATAGCCTCTCAACCATATCTGATGTAGGCAGTTGGACAAGTAGCACGATTCCAAGTAGCACCAAAAGAATCTCATATCATTGTCGTCAAAATAATTCTTCGATATCTTAAGGGCACAGTGGAATATGGTCTCTGGTATCCCAAAGGAAATGATATCGTCATCCAAGCTTATATAGATGCAGATTGGGCAGGAAGTGTTGATGATCGTAAGAGTACCATTGGAGTAGCATTCTACCTAGGTGGTTGCCTTGTCTCATGGTTAAGTAGAGCGCAGTCTTCAATCTCGTTATCCAGAGTCGAAGCAAAATGCATTGCGACAACAGCTTGTTGTACTCAAGTTCTTTGGATGAAGCAAACCTTGCAATATCTTCAAGTTAAGTTTGATGAGCCTATTCCCATATTCTGTGATAACACGAATGCCATCAGTATCTACAAAAATCTCGTGATGCATTCCAAAACAAAGCACATTCTGATCAAATATCATTTCATTAAAGAGCAAGTCGCCGAAAAGAATATCAAGCTTGAATATGTTGGAATAAAGGAACAAATTGTTGACATATTTACCAAAACATTACCTCATGAAGCATTTGAGTATCTTCACCAAAATCCTTAGATTATCCCAAGTTCTCATTAGAATATTTATCTTATTTAACTAAGCAGAAAGGGGGAGAGGAGGTGTGTACAAGTTAGCAGGATGACAGTTTTTCAAGGAGAGTTACCCTTTGCCATTGATGACAAGGGAGGGGGAGAAGATAGTAGGAAGACATTTCATGATCACAAGGGGAGTACTTGTGTTGCCATCAATGCCAAAGGGGGAGATTGTTGATCAGTGGTTGGCATTGATGTCAACACAAGCAGCACTAGGAGTTACCCTGATCTTGCAAGGGAATTTTGACTTGACAACTTACTCTATTCTGAGTCAAGAATCTTCTATATGGATTTTACTCATCGATATGTTTTTTTTATATATGGCACGCCATGTAATTCTTCACGGTTTGAGATATATTCGTGTTTGAAGTTAGTAACCCTAGTTAGTGGGCTAAAACCCTATGGGGTTGTGGCATGGCACTCATAATTAATTGTGGTCATTGAATAATCAACAATTAATAATGTTTCTTTTTTCTCCTAAAATCCTTCTAATGTTCACTTGTTGAGGACCCTCTCGAATCAAGACATTCATATAAATAGTGACCCTCATATCCTCCACTAGTAGGGATTTTGTGCCTTCAAACAAGCCATCATGGAATTTTCGCTATAACTTCTTTCTTTTTTCTGTGAAGATTCAGAAGTTGTAATTAAACCCCATTTGAGCTGAAATATTGGTGAACCTCGTGACCTAATTTCATATCTTGGTTCACTATATTTTCAGAGATATGATCTCAGGAAGTTAGGGTTTTTGTAGGCTCCCGAATTCCATGTCAAATAGGTGACCTTGAGAAAATCATCATAACTTTCTCTGTGAACATTGGATTCAAATTTCATAAATAGTGACAGGAAGAGGATGGATTGTAGTTTTTTGGGTATTGTTTTCAGGGCCAAAGGTCGCAACATTGACACGTGGAGCTTCATACAAGTTCGCTCTACTTAACAAGTATATAATCAAGTCATCGTGGGAGATTAGGCATAACTCTTTCTTGAATGATACAATATTGATCAGACCTATGGGGTTGGAAAGAGGACTCAAAGGGTTACCACAAGATGAAATTTCAGACCCTGGAGATCTGAAATTACATAGATACAATAGATTCAATATCGAGCTCCTAGAAGGCAAGAAAAAGAATGCATTCAAGGATCATTGCAGTGAGGACCACACATCAACAGCCAAGGGTAAGTCTCCTACAACAAGGTATGTATGATTAGTGTTTACAATTGCATTTTAAGTATCATCTCTAACGTATGTTTTTTCAGGACAACATAAGTATATACAGGGTCTCGGTTATATCTCTATGTCTCTATATGTCACAGTTAGTTTTTCGGATGTCCTATTCTTGATCCTACACATTTGATGCTACATATTCTTGATGTTACACCAAGTCTAATAAATCTATATGATGTTGTATGTTCATGTTACTTGTCTTGTCATAGTTGATATAATGGTCTTTGTTTTTGTACTTAGAAATTGGTCCATCACAAGTCTAGGGTATGTCATAAGTTTTTATTGTATATATCTTTAGGTTAGTTTTGGATATAGTATTGCATAGAGTCCAAGCCTATATCAAGAGTGGAAGTCATTGTCTATTGCTGCAAAAAGTCAACAACAAAAGTGACAAGCACACTTCAGGTGCACATTTTAATTTTAATTTTTATTTATTCATTCTTATGCACTTACATGCATTTTGCAGGCAGAGGTAAGTTGAAGGGTATTTTGTTTTGTTTTAGGATTAGTTTTGCTGAGCAAATTTTGCATGCAGATAGAAGAAGATTCAAGTACAACATCAAGCAAAAATTCAAGAGCATAAGTATCAAATCAAAGGAAGCATTGCAACGGGACATCCTTGAAGACATGAAAACCATCCAAATATCGTGAAGTATTGTTAAGGCCAAGAGTCATCATTGTAAAGATTGTAAAAGAGTCATCATTGTAAATTTGTAAAAGAGTCGTCATTGTAAAGATTGTAAAAGAGTCATTTGTGAAAGATTCATTCTACCTAGAGTCGAAGAGGCAGTGTTGGGAGGTATAGGAGTCACTATTGGGATGATTTCATGGTTGGGATACATGTCATAGAGTGATTGGGTATTTGGTCAAGTACACGAAAATCATTGTACATCTTATTGTATCATGGATTGTTGTCCCTGGTTTGGGAATCCACATTCTTGTCTTATTCGCCTAGTTAATCTAGGGTGGCAAGGAGGTGCTAACAGGTGTATGAAGTCGCCTATAGGTTGGGTCCTGTGAACACTTCAGGTTGGTAGGGTGGGGATAGGGCGAGTTGTGGCTCGCTAGGGTGTTGGGGCATCCATTCAGTTGATTACTGAAGAAACCAGGGCGTTGCGGCGTCCTTTCGATGGGAGCTATAGAAGAATGCTTTTCTAGAATTCTAGGAAGTTGTTGCTTTCACTTCAGTTGGGGCTGAAGATTAAAGAATTTATTAGAAAAGCACTCGGTGGCTTTTGACCTGGAGGAGGTTTTCCACCTAAAATCTTGTGCCTAATCTGTTCTTTTATTTACTGTTATTACTACATAAACAATAATAATAATTGAAGATTAACTACTGATTTGAAATATTTTAAAAAATGCTAATTCTAAGGAATATGATACTCCCCCCCCCCCCCCCCCACCCGCCCGCCCCTCAATATTTCCAACAGTCCAAACCAGAAGTAAAAGCTCACTTGCTACAACTTTGGCTACAACTCCTCCTTCTCTAGCTAAATATCCAAGCAAAGATTCCTCTCAAGATAGGTCAGTTCCCAAAATCTTAATCATTTATGACCAAATAAACTATGATATAGTAGAGGATATGAATAAAACAAGAGCTAATATATCATTGTTTGAACGAAGCAAGTTAATACAACAGAATAATGCCTTGCTTAAAGATTTAGATGTTACAGATAAGCCATCTTTACCACCAATGATGTTTCAAACAAAGGTAGAACAAAAGCTCCAAAGACTTCCTCTTCTGAAAATATTAAACTAGCCAATGTTATTCTAATAGGTGACAAGTCAAACTCTCACACTCCTCCTTTTGTACTTACTTTTGAAATCTTTAAGAAAAATGTACACAATTGACTAGTTGACTCAAGAGATTCCTCAAACATCATGTCCTACTCTATTTGTCTAAATATCAATGTTCTTCCACAAGAGTCAACTACACAAATATTACAGTTATATAGAATAAAAATCAAGGCCTTAGGAGAATTAAAAGATGCGCTTGTCAGATTAGCATCTAATGCAGGTTACCCTGCAAATTCCCAGAATCATACTCTATTGCAGATCAAAAATACAATTCTTGTTTCTTGTTGAGAAAATCCCCTTTCTGCTTGCAAATTCAAATCCTTTTGAAAACTTCTTTGTTACAAAACAACAATGGTTATACACATGATCCCAAAACTTATACATAACTTTCATTCAAACTCACAAACGTCATCCAATAAACATCATTACTTATTTCCATTACATGGGACTTTTATTTACGGAATTTTAAAATCCCAATTGTGATTAAAAAAATGTGCGCACTGGCAAACTCACACTTGATATAGCACCAAACCAACATTAACATCATACAATCAAGTACCACGCCGTTCCAATTCAAATATATATCAAGCTAAATTGATTCAATATCAATGAGATGATATGTGCTTTCAAAAAAAGGTCGGCGTTCACAACCATATTTCACCTTGTTTAAAAATGAAAGTCTGACATAATTGAAATATGCCCGCAATTTCTTACCTCCCATGAACGCAACCCATAAGATGCCTTCACTTACTTGCAGTCATCGAATTTTCAAAAGCTATTCCACATCTCAGCGCAGTTTTACTTCTGCAATTGTACTTCTCGATCACATGATTCTCAGTGCCTGCACCTCTGTAATTGTTTTCACGAAACACAATTTCTCCAGCGCTTATAAAAATCAAATCGTTCTGCACTTGCATTATAAAACAGAAATCAACTCACAATTTTACCATAACACTCTGTGTGGTTTAACTCAATTCATTTGCTATAATTAAGACTGGAATCGATCTCCATCGATTTGAATTCATAGCACAAACTTAATAGGTGAAGCGATCTCAACAAACAACGTTCTGCAAATCGATGCCAATGTTAGAACCCACCTTCATTTGCACTATACTTGTATTCACTGTGCATCCCAATTATACTGATTACATCCAATTTATGTTGTATCCGGCAATCAAACATTCGACTGGATTAAAAAACCCATGATTCGACTTAATTAACAAGTCAATTTTATGGAATTCAGTTCAAAACTTCTGTTGTTTTCACATTGAATCGGTTCTTGCAAACATCATCTCTTAATTCCCCATGCCGCTCCTGCAAACAGTCTTTCCAGATATTGATTTCACACATTGAGTATGTTAAGAAATCACATTGAGATTGTTTGCCATTTTGTTTATTGAAACGACTGAAAGGTTATCGATTCTCATGTACACAAATCGATTTCAGAAGCGCTATTTCTCCATCTTGAAACAGAATCGGAACTCTCTGTTTCCGCAGTGATAAATTATTATAGTTGCAACGAATTAACATTGTTAATTCCACCAATTTTTATGCTCAATTCAGTTATACACGGGTTTATATCTTATGGATTTACCACATTAATCTAATAACAATTTCTGCAATCGATTCAGTATCGATTCTACAAGCTTTTGACACTGTTTCAATTTATACCAAATCAAACCCAAAGAACGATGCCGCATTCACTGGATTCAACACCAAAATCACAACCCAATACATTGAAAATTGACCATTCACACAGAATTTAATGCTCGATTCAATGTCTTATGTCTTCAATAGTTTTGCAATGGACTCATAAACAACGATTTCACAACCAAATTATATACAATGGGCATTCTTCATTTAAACTCAATTGCAGAAGATATATTCCACTCCAGAAATCGAACTACACAATTCTGAAACCACTTTTTACATTAACAATGAAAACACTTACAGATTCACTTACAGATTTTTCCTTTGCCGGATATGCAACAGTAATGGCCTTACAATTGCCAGAGCCTTACAAGCTTTGGTTGTCCAAGTTTTTCTTTCTCCTCTCTATTCTATCCTCACTCTCTCCAATTATATAATGAAAACACAATTGACACAAATACATGGTTTCATGAATCAATTCTGATTCTGAACCAGAAATCTCTCAACCTCTCCTAAAAAATCTCTTCAATCCCACTCTTTTCTAAACTAACACTAAATAAAGCTTTTAAAATCTCTCATATTCTATTCTAGCCAAATAAATCCAACTATTTGGCCTGATCTCCATACAAGGAGGATCACTCAGCCACCTATACCCTTTCCTCAATAAATAAACATTCTCACATATTTAAACAAATAATTTAATTAAATTATTTTCTTTCAACCCCTTGCTAGTCACAACATGTGACCATACTATCACATTGCTGACTAGCCTGAATGCTCCTGCATCAGCATCTCATAAAAAGGTATATCAAGTCATTTACATTATGATTATTGGCATACCTAAATCATATGGCTTACTATTAAGTTGTGATTGGTCTAAAAAATAAATGGTTGTTTTGCTACAGACTAGTCACATATTTGGTCGCCATTTGATGGTAAACCATGTAGAAATTTGATAGAAATTGCAACTGCTCAATATTACAAACTGAAAACAAGAGACACAAATTCTACTCTACTAATCTGCAGAATGGAAATCACGATTTAGAACAACATGCAACAAGAAAAACCACAAGTACACAGTGATTTCTAGGGGAACCCAACTGGGAAAAACCCCTCAAGCCTCTTTGCATTAATCACTTGAATAAAGAAACTATTACAATGGCAGGCTCCAGATCCGAGCACCACCTGCAAAAGAAAAATTGTTCTCTGTGTTGAATGAGAACTTCTAGCAAAACTTAGCCAATTTTTTCCTCCTCCAACCTCTTATTTCCTTGCATAATTTTGAACTAATTCAAGCTCCTAAACAATGGGGATGTCCCTGTTTCCTTCCGCAATTCCCAAGGAATTGATCTCCTGATTGCATGGAACAACTATACACTCAACTAGTATACAAAAAATGTTACACTAGCCTTTGTCTCCTACACTCCAACTAAGAAATTCAAATTACATGCATGTATGGGCTATTTTGGGTTGATTGATCAGTTAACTAATAGATCTCTAAGTTAGATTGTTGTCTCACTGCACAACTGACTCTATTAGTTTTTAGAGGTCAGTTAATTGAGTACAACTAAAATAATTGAACTAGATTGCTAAAATTTAGCAATCAACACATGCATGACTAAACTCGAAGCCCAATAACTTGAATTTGTTGATCTAACTGAGTGACAAGAGCCATGTCACACTAGTTAACTGCCTCCAAGTTTTCCTTTTGATGTGTAAATTCGATTTACTCAATTTAACTCAAGCTAAAGTCATATTGAGCCTTTTTTGCTACATTTTCTGACACTCCCTCTTAGCAAGAAAGGTATTTTTCACCACCCCTATCTCGCACCTATGGAATTCAAATTTACCTCTTGACAATGCCTTTGTCAATATGTCAACATCTTGCTCCTCAGTGGGAATGTACTATAGCAACATAATTCTCCTCTGCACACAGTCCCGCAAATGATGATACCGGATATCAATGTGCTTGAACCTATTATGAAATACCAGATTCTTAGAGAGCTTAATCCAACTTTGATTATCACAATATATCACTATTGGATCCATCTCCTGAATAAAAAGACCCACAAGTATTTTCCTCATTCATATGGCCTCACATGTTGCTTGACTTGCAGCCATGTATTTAGCCTCTGCTGAGTTGAGTGCCATAGACCTTTGCTTCCTACTATACTAGGAAATAGTTGCGGACCCAACACTAAAGATAGCACCTGAATTAATTTTGTTATATGATGGACTCCTTGCCCAATCTGCATTGGTGAAGTTGTGGAGTTTCACTCCCTCTGTCCTCTTGCACCATAATCCATACTCAATAGTGCCTTTGAGGTACCATAACACATGCTTTGAAGCCTTCTAATACAACTTGGTAGGCCTCACCATAGTTTGACTAAGCTAGTTTACTGCATAGCACATATCAGGTCTTGTTTTCGCAAGATACATCAAAGACCCCATAAGCTTCCCGTAAATGATAGCATTAACCTCTTCACTTGAAGTGGCATTCTCCTTCCTCTAGTTTGTAGCAAGAGGTGTATCCATATGCTTACAATTCTCCATGTGAATTATCTTAAGCATTTTAGAGGCATACTTCCCTTGAGACACAAACAATTCACCATTAATTTGCCATATTTCCAGCTTGAGGAAGTAATGCATTAAGCCCATTTCTTTCATCTCAAATTCCCTTTGAATATCCTCTTTACAAGAGTGGATCATCTACTCATCACCTGTCAATATTAAATCATCAACATACAAAACAAGAATAAGCAACTTACCATGTACCACAATGTGATAGAGGTTAACATCTGCTTCACTCTTGGTGAAGCCCAATCCATTAAGATAATTTTCAATCCAACTGTACCATGCTCAGGGCACCTGTTTGAGACCATACAATTCTCTCTTGATTCTGCACACATGTAACTCTTAATCATATGTTTCAAATCCTTTTGGTTTCTCTATGTAAATTTCCTCCTCAACAACACCATAGAGAAAGGTGGTATTTGTGGAGTACTAAAGAAGGTATGTTTTTGGTGATTATTTTAGCTTCTTTTCATTAAAACTTACAAACCTTTTGCATCATGAACTAGGAAGATACTAAGGAATTGTGACAAAATATGTAAGATTAATATGAAAAATGAAAACATTGACAATTTTCATTTTCTTACGCAGGAAGAGGGAAAAACGAAAGATTGTCGTTCCAAAGGAAAGGACGAAGCCAGAATAACTATTGTCCCTTTCGCAGGGAACCGCACACAAACAAGGCAAACTAAATCAAAACGTATCAGCCAAGGAGAGGAGATGGAGATATCGGCTCGGCGCAAGAAAGTAAAGAAATAACTGAGAGCCAACAGTTTGGCGAATCCCTCAGGATCCTTTGATCCTGAGGGATCGCTACTTTAACTATTTTTGTACCTAAACATCTCCGCCTTTGCCAATATAAAAAGGGGTAGCACTGTTAGCTGGAGAGTCGGTTATGCTTTTATGTAATTTCTCTTAAAATTGAAACTTTGATCATCGACTCTCGTTGAGAAGTGATCCATTGTAGCTCTGTTTTATGCATTAATACAAACTTGGTTGCTATTTCATCTTTGATTCTGGAATAACTTCAAGCGGTGTACCCTTGGAGGCTAAGGGCCTGACCCTGGAGGAACACTTGCTCCTGTACTATTAATTTTGGTTTATGTGTGGTTTGCTCTTCAACTTTATTCGATAATCTGATATGTTATGTTATTTTTACTTCACAACTCTGTTATAGTTGATTCGTTAAGTGATATCATTTCTTGAGACAGAGACATCATAACTCTGCAACGCATTGTTGTTTCTTTGAGTACTGATATTGTTGGTCTTTACAGAATATTGTTGTTGTTCCATTACGGAGTATCTGTGTTGTGCACACATCCTTTGGTATTATTGACTCATCTTAGAAATTATATTTCCTTTGCGATTGTTGAACCTATGGGAATTGTTGTTCCATTCTGAAATGCAGTCGTATTGTTTATAACTAAGATTGACAGTTGGATCACCAAAGATCATATTACTATTAAGGTGTGACGTGTGTTAAGCTACTGTATATTTATATTTGACTTTCTCATATTGTTCCATATTCCATTATTAATCAATGTTGTTCTATTCCTGTGTGTTGCTCGATTCATCCTTAACAGTAGGGGATTGCCATTTGATTTCTGTAGGATATGATTGATTGCATTTATTCTTGTATATTAAGGTGTTGTTGCTTATTAAACTCAATTGTTGTTACAGTTTCTTAGTTGTTGTTCCATTTCTTATTTGTTGTTCCATTTCCTGTTATTTGCGTTATTGATTGTTTCGATGTGCAAAAAGATCTAAGACTGTAGTGGGCATTGACATTTGATGTCTAGTCCCTAGATTGATGATCTGTTCCTTGATTACTTTTGGTTACATCAGTTTCCAAAGGGATGAGTTATTGTCACTGGACCCTTGACTGATATATTGCTTATTTTTCCAAGTGAATGATTTAGGCTTTAAGGTCTTTTGTTGTAAGTATATTTCTTTCCAGCATCCATTTACTCTTGTATTTTCTAGAGCACTATACTACTAGCATTACTCTGGCAAATGTGAGCCTCAGACTAAGACACTCTTTGAAATAACAAAACGTTCCTGGATTGACAAATTAATGTGAGGTAATTAGAGGTGAAAGAGACCCTTCTTACGACTCGACAGTGTTCACATCCATCTCATGGATCTTCCACCCCATTTGTGTAGCTATTGTGATAATTTATATGATGGAGGAATACCTTGCCACAGGGGAAAATTTTTCCTCATAGTCAACCCCCTCTACCTAAGAAAATCCTTTGGCCACAAATCTGGCCTTCTACTTCTCGATGTGCCTGTCAAATGCATGCTTCACTTTGTATATCCATATGGAACCAACCATTTATTTTCCTTCTTGTCTCAGCACCACTTCCCATACATTATTCTTCATGATGGATTCATATTCTTCGACCATGGCATCAACCCAAATAGGTTGAGAAATTGCTTCCTCAAATGAAGAAGGCTCTAACTTGATGATCTATATCATGAGAGCCATGTAATCAGTGTACCTCTCAGGTGACCTCCTCTGCCTGCATTATGATGTAGTAGCTCCCACATTCTCCCTAGCATCCTACAATAATCTAACAAATTCTCTAGTTATCTTTCTCCCTTCTCTGGATGTTTTTGGGTGAGTGGGTGTCTCCACTCGGCCTCCTCTCTGCTCCTCCATTTGTGGATACTCCACAACTTCGTGAAGGTCATCCCAAGGCTCCTCCTTTGGAGCTAGAATCTCCTACTCTAGTGGGATACTCAATTCTTGTTCCACATAACATCTCATAGCCTTATCCTCATAAAACTTAACATCTCTCCTCACCACTGTCATCCTCAATGAAGGTAAATATACCCAGTAATTGTGTGGAGTTTCTGTGTATCCTACAAAACCTCCTAAATTTTTCGTAGGCTCAAGTTTCTTCCTCGAACACTTGGATACATGACAATAAATTGAAGCTCCAAAAATTCTAAAATGAGACACATCATACATTCTCCCAGAAAAATCTTCCTTCGGTGTGACCAAACAATGTACTCTATGAGGACTCTGGTTCTGCAAGTAAATTGTTATGTTACATGATTCTCCCCATAGATGCAATGGAAACCCCTGATCATGTTGCATAGCTCTTGCAGATCCAAGTATACTCTTGTTCTTCCTTCCATCTACCTCATTATGTTGTGGCTTATAGGGTGTTATTAGTTCTCTTTGAATACCTTCTTTGGCACATAAATCCTTGAAGGAATTCAAAACAAATTTACCTCCATTTTCGATCCTGAGAGCCTTCACCTTCTTCCCAAACTCCTTCTCAAATAATGTCTTAAATTCTACAAATTTGGAAAACACTTCATATTTTCTCCTCATGAAGAAAATCCTACGTTTTCTAGAGAAATCCTCAATAAAATTACACAGTACTTATGTTTTGTTATGGAGGTTGTAGAGAAGGGTCCACAAACATCAGAGTGGACTCACTCCAAGATTGCATCTTCTCTACTATCTCGACCATGAAAGGTGGATTTGACATATTTCACCAATGTGCAACCCTTGGAGACATCCTTTTGGTCAAGGGAGCCTTTAAGGAGACTGGTAGCGATTTTTAAGGCACCATGGTGTAGATGACCCAATATCTTGTCCCATAGTTCTCCGACATCTCGACTCTACACTTTTTCTGCCTTGCTACTCAATGTAATACAATCTCCCACTTTAAGTTTATATAATTTCTTCACTCAAACTCCAATCTACTTCACTTTCCCGGTAGTTATGTATCTTATAAAGGCTTTTCCCTTACTGAAAATAACATCATAGCCTCTATCCTCCAATACTACTACAAAGATCAAGTTCTTCTTCACCCCAGGTATAAACATAATATCTTTGAGGTGAAGAGGGGATGTTTTCTCCCTCTCAAAGGTGATAGTACCAATTCTTGTAGCATTATACCTCCCGTCATCCCCCAATTCAATATGCATCTAGAGATCCTTCTCCTCCAGGCTACTGAAAAATTCCTTGCACCCTGTCATACGGAATGAGGCACAGAAATCAAGGTACCACACATTCATGCATGCTATTAGGGTGAAGTCTAATTCAAATTGTGAAGTCAATGCTTCACCTCCTTCTCCTCCTGAAGGATTCTTGTTAGACTTATTGTACAAACATTTTGTTGCATAGTGCCTGTATTCATGGAAATGGAAACATTTTATCTTGCTCAAGTTTTTCTTCTTGCCATTATTTTGGCAGGATTCAGGTTTACTTTGGGTTTTCTTTCCTTTTCCCTTATTCCCCTTCCAAACCAAGGAAAAATTCTCTTCATCCTCTACTCTAGATGATACTTCATCTCTAGTATGTCTCCTAATCTCTTCTTAAACCAAATCGGACCATAACCTTTCCAAATTCGGTATATTTTCCCTTCCATTCACAAAGTCCTGGTAGGTGTGCCACGATTTTGGAAGGCCTAGAAGATCTAGGTTCACTAGATTAGCTTCTCCAACATTTTCCCCAACCCCTCCAAGCTCATCCCCAACTTGAGTGAATCTGGAGAGATATTGTGGAGTGGTATCATTTTCTGCATCCTAATGTCTCGAAGTTTGTCTTTGAGGGCCAATTTTTTATGGTCATTGTTATTTTCAGATAGCTAGGTCAGTGTCTTACACATAGAAAATGTTGTTTCTTTTCCATGGACAATTGATACCCCATGGTCTCTCACACCTTCCAGAAGAATTTTCTTGGCCTTTGCAACATCCTTCTTCCATTGGACTAATTAATGTGCATCAAGCTATTGGGGTTTCACAATTTTAGTTTTAACATATTCTAACACACCATTATCATCAAGCACTACTTCCATTTGGTCCTTCTAGGCTATGAAATTTGAGCTAACCTCCAGGGCATACTCCAATATTAGTTTGTTGAAAGACATTCTCCCAACTATGAAGAAAAGCTGCTATACTAAAGCTGCAAATTAAAAATTCTTGAGGGACGAATTTGAAAAATTGGTTCTAATGTGATTTTAGGACTCTGATGACATGTAGAAATTTGATAGAAATTGCAACTGCTCAAGATTTCGAACTGAAAACAAGAGACACAAATTCTACTCTATTAATATGTGGAATGGAAATCACAATTTAGAACAACATGCATAGACATAAAAAAAAGGAAAAACCACAAGTACATATTGATTTCTAGGGGAAACCAATTGGGAAAAACCCCTCAAGCTTCTTTGCATTAATCATTTGAAAATAGAAACTATTACAATTGCATGCTCTAGTTCTGAGCGCCACCTACAAAAGCAAAAATTTTCTCTTTGTTTAATGAGAACTTATGGCCAACACTTGGCCAATTTTTGCCTCCTCTAGCCTCCTATTTCCTTGTGCAATTTTGAGCTAATTTGAGCTCCTAAACAATGGGGAAGTCCCTATTTCCTTGTGCAATTCCCAAGGAATTGATCTCCTGACTACATGCAACAATTGTACACTCAACTAGTGTACGATTAATGTCACACTAGCCTTTGTTTCCTCCACTCCAGCTAAGAAATTTGAATTCCATGCATGTATGGGGTATTTCAGGTTGATTGATCAGTTAGCTGGTAGATCTCTGAGGTGGATTATTGTCACACTATACAAATGACCTTCAACTAACTTTATTAATCGTTAGAGGTCATTTAATTGAGTGCAATTGGAAATAACTGAACTAGATTATAAAAAATTAGCAATCAACACATGTATGACTAAACTCCAAGCCCAGTGACTCGAATTTTTTGATATAACTAAGTGACAAGAGCCTTGTCACGCTAGTTAACTGTCTCCAAATTGTCCTGCTGATGTGGAAATTCGATTTACTTAATTTGACTAAGGATAAATTCAAATTGAGCCTTTCTTGGTAAATTTTCTAATAAACCACAACAGATCAAGGTTGAACGAGAAAAGCACATGAAGCACACTATCACTGGCATTGATGGGGATAATGAACCTGTCAGATTCACAAATAATATTATCGATAACTATCGTTTGGATTCATTTTTTGGAAACTTTACCACAGAAATTTCCCCTTTCCCTTAGTCATTCGTTTGTTCTAAAAAATGAAAATTATTCACAAATAGAGTCTTCATGGTGTATAAATTTTGTAGATAAATTTGTAAATCGTGTTGTAGATAGCCAAATCTAGTCACTGTATTTTGATGCATCTAGATCTAATGAAAGTGTTGGACTAGGTTGCATCCTACAGAACCTTAGCGGGAAAAAAAAAGTATGTTAATCTACATGCTCGATTTTTAATGCACGGACAATGTAGATTAATATGAAGTGTTAATACAAGGATTAAGAAAGGCTATAAGCATGGACATATGAAATATTAGAGTCATTGGAGATTCTAAAATCATGATCAAACAGGTAATAAATACTATACATTATGTTTCCAATCATCTGAAAAATTATCAGCAATTCATCCAAGACTTGAATTGTAATTTGTGAGCATTCAATATTACTTTTATTCCTAGATTACAGAATGGTGGTGCAAGCCTTCTTGCCAATGTAGCTTCCAAACTTATACCATCTGAAGATTTTATTCCATATTGGTTTTCGATATAGTTAGTTTTTTTAACATTTGTACTTGATAATGTGTCTAATTGGAGAGTTTCCAATGATGATGACGATATCAAAATTTCCTCACTTATGAGGGAACATATGATGATATTGTCATTGATGAGGACACTCATGATCAAGGAATTAATAAATCATCCAAATAAGATAAGCTTAAATCAGAAAACATTATACCAAGATCTATGGTCAAGCTCGAAGATTTCTATGAGTTAAAAGATAGATTCAAAATGCCTAGTAATTATAAAACAAATGACTCTACTATGAAGTATGAAATAATTGATCTTGGTACTGAGAAAAATCTACGAAATGTAAACTTAGGCCTAGGTTTTTCACCTACATAGAGAACTACTTCCATACATATTTTAAGACAATACAAAGATGTGTTTGCATTCTCCTATGATGATCTCAAGACTTATGACACATCAAGTATTCAACATACAATACCAATGTTGCCTAATGCAAAGCTTGTCCAACAAAAATTAAGGAAGACCCATCCTAACTTAAAAACCTAGATTAAGAGTGAGTTGAATAAGCTTTTAAGAGCAAAAATAAGCTTTCTTATTAGACACTCTAAATGGGTTTCCAATCTAATTCCAGTAAGAAAGAAGAATGGAGATATCAAGATATCCATAGATTTTAGAAGCCCTAACAAGGCTTCTAAAAAAGGCAGTTTTACTTTGTCTCCCATGGAGTAAATAGTACAATATGTGGTTGGATCTAAGTTAATGTATTTTCTTGACATTTTTTTCTGGCTACAATTAGATTTTGGTTGATACCAACATTCATTTAAAAATGATTTTTAGAACTAAATGGGGCACTTTCGCCTATCATAACATGTCATTCGGATTAATGAATGTTGGAGAAACCTTCCAAAGAGTTATGGACATTGTATTTAGAGGTTTTATAAATAAATCAATCATCGTTTATTTGGATCATATCACAATCTTCTCCAAGAAAATATTAAATTATTTACATCATTTAAAACAAATTTTCGAAAGATGCAGAAAATATACAATACCTTTAAATCCTAAAAGGTTTTTTTTGCATTAGATGAGGGTAAATTATTACGATTTATTGTTTCTAAAACTGGGATTATTAGTCAGCTCAGAAGACAATCATGCTCTCATCAAAACCTTCACGGAGGAAGAAATAATTAATGTTATTTGGTCTATGGAACTGTTGATGCCTCGAAAATCGTTGCAACAACATTGGGGGATAACCACCCGGTCCGGACCTTAGTACAGCTCCTTTTCTGTTTGGGATGGTAGCTCCGACTGGATATAACGGGACCAGTTTCCCGATAATGAATAAAAGGGATGGATGAGTGATGAGTAGTATGTTTTAATGATAGGCGACTAGCTTATTCTATTGACAAAAATAGGAAAACTAATACTAATCCCGGGAACAACTTATTCATTTGAAATGCAGCGTTTAATAATCCTTATCTATCTAACAGGCATATAGATAACTCTGTAAAATAAAGAGAGATATTCAATCATTTAAAGGTTACTTCATATGAATATTCAAACGAAGCGATTAATACAAATTACTGCATTCACCATTTATATCATCGATACATATATGATTGAAAGAAAAGCATGCTATAAACAGCCAATAGTGGGATGCATAAAGGATGCTGTTAAAACACATATATATAAGCGATAATAGCAAGAGCGATTA
>APFE030633858.1:16689-105612 GCA_000404065.3 Pinus taeda | reverse complement strand
GAATGGATGTCTAAAAGTTTATAACTAACTCCTTTCTTGTATAACATAAAGATGATTTTCATGTGAATCTTTGTCCATATACTGTTGCATTCCTTGGAATTGTTGGTTTTGCAGGGCAAAGGAGTGGAAGGGATGTGAAGAAGGGTTTGCACCCTTGAGGAACTACCCAAACGTAGGACCTGAGGTACGTCCTTCTCACCTTAGAAGTAGCTTTTTCTAGCATAATGGCTGTGTGTGTGCATGTTTCTTGATTTAGACAACTTTTAGTCTGCTAAGGTTCCACCCAAGAGCCTTAGGGGACAAAATCCCGCAACATATACTTTCACCTCTTATTAATAGTATGCTACATTTTTAACCCAGGAGAATGATCAGAATGCTGAAATGCTTATATCTTTTACTAGTTAGGGATTTCAGGGTGCATAGCTTAATTACATGGATGTGGAAAAATAGTTGTATGTTGTTTTCAAGTCAATAAAACACTTTAGGCCTTTTCTTTTTAAATCCCATACCAAAGTAATAGTTTTGTATTCTCCAATTAGAAATTTTCTTCTTCAAAAAGGCCTTATTAAAAAGGGGGTCAATTAGGTCATAGCATGCTAGGAGTATGACCTTGAAATTAAGCCTTCTAAAACCATCAGAGGTAAAGTCTTGTGTAGATTGGATACAAAATTAATTGGTTCTAAGACCAATAAAAAAATTTATGAGTAGGAATTTGAGAACACCTAGGAATTGAAAGAGGTATTTCCTCTCATTCTTTATATTCAGTTTTAATTTATTTCCTATCTCATGGCTATGCACCTTCACATTTAGAATTTAAAAAGAGGTGAGCTCTGAGGTTGAAAGCCAATCAAAATCAGTTGAAAAATGGAATGTTATTTAGAAAAAAATATGATCTTATTTTGCTTAGGTGTTTATAAAAGTTTGATGCTGATAGAGTTTTACGTGATCTGCATGATGGACCCGCAGGTGGACACTACTGTGAGGATACTATTGAACATAAAATTATGCATATAAGTTACTACTAGCCAACTTTATTTAAGGATGCACATGCCTACATTCAAAAAGGCTAGGTTTATTAGACTACAATAGGCATGGATAAGAAATCTACATTACCACTACAACCTGCAATTATATTACAACCCTTCAAGTAATGGGGAGTTGATGTTATGGGAAAAATTATCCCTAATTCTTCAAAACTATATAATTATATTCTAACAATAATAGCCTATTTTACTAAATGGGTGGAGGTTGTTCCTCTGAAAAATGCTACTTATGATTAGGTAATATCTTTCATCGAGCAATTAATCATTACAAGGTTTGTCATCCCAAGCACGTTATTGTTTGACAATGCAACTTATTTTACCTCTGCTTTACTCACTGAATTTGCACTTCAAAAGGAATTAAGCTAAAACAATATACTAATTATTACCCTTAGGGATTATGGTCTCGTAGAATCAACAAATAAGAACCTTTTCAAAATCATAAAGAAAATTGTAGCTGATAATCATAAAAGTTGGCAAAAGTCTCTAGTCAATGCACTATGGGCAAATAGGGTGAATTATAAGACCTCAATATGAAACTCCCCTCACTTCTTTATTCATGGCAAGGAATTAATCCTTCCTCCTAATGTGGCATTTCCTTCTTTAATGTTGGTTCAACCAGTTCAAGAAGAACCTTGTTCCAACATGCAATATTGTCTCGCTCAATTACTTAAAACAAAATAGATTAGGGAAAAATCCAAGTAGACTTTTTCCAATCACCAAAGGGTTATCAAGTAATAGTTTGACAATCATTGAGTGAGTGATAAAAACATTGAAATTGGTGATCTCGTGCTGAAATGGGATAAATCCCATGAGGATAAGGGTAAACACACAAAATTTCATAAACTTTGGCTAGGTCCCTTTCATATTTCCATAAAGGTTGTCCCATCTACTTTTCTAATGCAATTTTTAGGTGGGGAAGAGGAAACTCTCCCTGTTGATGGGCAAATTTATTAAAAAATAATAATAATAAAAATTGAACGAATCATTTCTATAAATATGTAAATAGTTCCTTTATTTCCAATGATTTTTATTTTTCAGTTATTGTTTCCTATTAATAATTAGCAACACAATATACTTGACTCTATCATATATATTTATCAAAGAGATTATTCTTAATGGATTGTAACAAGAATTATATATTTATAATGAATATGGTACTGCCATGATGAATAAAACTTTTATGATTGATTTATTTCTATAAAGAAAACATCTTCTAAGGCAATACTTAGAAATCAAGTCTTATTCCATAACTTAATTCGTCTTCACATTGAAGAGTAAGAATTGATAGGAATGGGAGAGTCAGGCAATTTTTGAGCTAGGGTTATAGTTTTGCAGAGTTCGTTGTCCATGGAAGGCTATAAAGGAGGGAGCTCCACTCCCTCCTACAAGCAGGTATTGGCGATCAAAGGAAAAAAACCAATAGAAGAGGACAAATTTCCTCCAACAGAAAGGCAAAGAAACAGAGAAAAGGAGCAAGAGGGCTCTGAATCTAAGGAGAATAACGACACTAAAGACAGCAAGGAAGCGGACAAGGAACAGGGCACAAAAGACAAATCCAAAAGGGACCATGCAAACCCAAGACTATTATCACTCCTAGATTTGTTTTGAATGATCCTGCTCTGCAGGCACATAGGGACCACATGCAGACTTATGCAATCATTTGTAAGTTCATGGGTTTATGGCCCACTGAAAAAGCACTACAAACATGGATTAAATACCACTGGAAACCAAAAGGAAGCATAGAACTACATCTTGGGTCAAAGGGATTCTTTACTGTAGTCTTTGCAAATATTGAAGACAAGGAGAGAGTGTTTGAAGGAGAGCCCTACTTTTATGCAATAGCAGGCTTGTATATGCAACCTTGGATCATGAATTTTGTCCCAGAACGTGAAACTTTCACCTCGGTCCCAGTTTGGGTAAGACTCTACTCTCTACCTTTGGATTACTGGCAACTGGAATCCCTATCGGCCATAGGAAATAAGTTAGGACGTTTTGTCAAAGCTTATGAGGCCACCAGAAGGGGAAAATACACATCCTTTGCAAGAATATGTGTGGAGATGGACCTTTCTGGGACTCTACCAGATGAGATAATATTGGAAGTGTTTGATGAAGAATGGGTACAAACAGTGGATTATGAGCACATCCCATTCAGATGTCGTAAATGTCATGAGCATGGGCACCTATTCAGAGATTGCCCTCTCAGTAAAACTGAAAACAACAGTAAAACCAACACCATGAAAGACACTGAAATCTTTCACAAAGTGATCCAGAAAGGAAAAGGGAGCAAGAGGGGATCAAAGACACATCAAAATGAAAGGCAACAAACCAGTGAAAATAGGTTTCAAGCACTAGAAGAGGAAGAGGGGATCACAACAAAAGATCAGACCAAGGGAGGCAATCCAGTGAACAAGGAGAACGGAGAAGAAGATGAGCAAACACAAAACATTAACAAACAGAAATAAGATATGATGAGTGACACAGAATTGGAGATGGATCTGGAAATGACCTAGAGTGAGATGGAAATGGAAGATCACGAATTATAGGAGATTCTTGAGAAAGAGAATCTAGATCTAGAAGGATTCTTGAAACAAGGAACTAGGGAGGGAGTGGATTCATTACCTCCAGAGGAGTTCAACAGAATTCAACAGCTGTTCTTATGGAAAACTCAAACCATAGGGCTGGAGAAGCAAGGGACTCATGAAAGGCAGGGCAGCGAAGGTGTGAAAGCTATGAAAACCACATCGGACTTGGCACCCAGATACCCAGGAAAGAAAAGAGGCAGGAAAAAGTAGAACGAGCTCTTGATGGAATGTGGAAAGCTAATGATAAACTCAGGTAATATGAAAGACCTATCTAGATACTCCTTTACAAATCTTTAATAATGAAGTTCACTTCTTCGAATATTAGAGGCCTAGGAAGTAAAAGAAAACAAAGATTACTTAGTAATAGAATGAAACAAGCAACACCGGATGTAATCTTCATCTAGGAAACCAAATGTTCCATTTAGAAAATAAAAGAGATTCATAATAAATGGCTCAATAAATTTGAGTTTCTAGAAGTCAAAGCAGAGAATACATCGGGTGGTATTCTCACGCTTTGGAATCCCCAAAAAATTGACATTATAGATGCAGAGGCAGCCAGGTATTATCTATCAGTGGTCATTCAACCAGTGGGAGATAAGGAAGTCTACCTGGTCACGAATGTGTATGGTCCCCAAAGAATGGATGGCAAACTCAAGCTTTTAGACTCCCTACAGGAGCTCAGAGAAAGACATGCTAGTATCCCTTAGATCTTGGGGGGTGATTTCAACATGATCAAATCTTTGTTGGAGAAAAAAGGGGGCACCAGAACTCTAAATAAAGATTCTTGTGTTTTCCAATCCTTCATAGACAATATGAAGTTATTAGATATCGGTGTGAGTAATGGTTCCTTTACTTGGAACAATAAAAGAGGAGGAGAGTCTCAAGTAGCTTCCAAATTAGATAGATTCATTATCTCAGAGGATCTTATGCTCAAGGACGAGGACATAGTTGCTAGAGTTCTCCCACAAGATGTAATTCTTTTAACCCTGCGCCCTCCCCCTATATCGCTTAACACTAAAAAAACACCCTTTTCATACTCTCTGTGGCACAAGGGGAAATCCCCAACATTTATCATAAGTATTATTATCTTGTGCCCCTATCTATTGTGCTAAGAATTCGTAGAACGCTCTATACAAATTTTCCATGGCACAACATTAATTTTTTTGTCACGTGTCATAAATATTCCCATCTCGTATTCCTTTAGCTACAAACCATTCCCTTTATTTGCAAAACTTAAGGCTTATATGAAAAGTGTCGTGGGAGGGCATGAATTTATCTAATAGTTGACATTAAAAGCCTTCACCCCATGGCTTCCATTAATTTGTGCCTCTTGTCAACCACGCCTACTTTTAAATGTATAATTTTAAATAGAAATAGTGAATAAAGTCTCACACTAATATTGTTAAACTTTCCACTATTATATGTTGTTACAATCACTTTAGCCCAATTCTTATCTTTCATTAGACTTATTTAAACACAATTTAACCTTCCAATGATCAATAGCAATTGTATATAGAATAGTAAATGTAATGAACAATAAGAGACAAATCAGTGACACCAGATTTGGTCAAAGACCTAAGAAAAAAAACCCCACAAGGGGGAAAACCATTTCAAATTCTTCTTCTTATTACATTTTCATAAAGTGTTCAGCTAAGAGAGAGTACAATTTTCCAATCCATCAATCATAAGACTATCCAGCAAAACCAACCATACAATATCTAAGAGATGAACCCAACGACAATATTGATCAGAATGAAAGACCCAGGTTTGTGGTCAATGATCAAGATTTGTGGTCAACTGTCATTAAAACCTTAGGTCACAGTAGCACAGAGCTAGTGACCATGTGTGCAGCTGCAGCACTCCAGTCGTAAGGAGAATCTTGTCCTGTGTGTGGCTACAACTGATATTTCCCTGTTCCAACCCTGCAGCCCTAGACCAAAAACCCTAATTCACATGTGCGAGCTTGGATTTTGCAATTTCAAACTTGTACAAATGAATTTCACGAACCAACCTCAGACTTGTGTGAGCCAATCCAAAGAAGAGAGAAGAAGAAGATTCTTGATGATGTCCAAATGAGGTTCACTTGACTTGTATTTATAGGTTTCCAAGGGTGTCCAGTTTCTATTTTGGGTCAATCTGTCCTTTTGTGCACATGTGGGTTTCCGCATTAAAAATATATTTTTCCTCAACCAAATTAAATTCTTGCAAGGGCCAGGAGGGGTATTTCTTGATGGGGAAGGTTGTCCAAAGGAGGGAATTTGTCCCAGGGCTGTTAAAGTAGCACTCCCTCTCAACTAGGGAGAAATTACCAACTGCAACATATGTTCCATCTCAAATATCAATGTTTGACACTGCTCATCTCTACTCAACTCTGCTCATCTTTTTTTAACACTCTTGAATCTAAAAGAAGACGAATTTGACATCATAGGGGAGCTAAAGCTATCACCCTATATCCAATGACAATATGTGAGATACAACTTACTATTAAGGATCACAACTATCCTTTTGTTCAATGAAAACAGGTGAGGTACGACTTGTTATGAGAGGTAAGGATCACATCCATCCTATCATCCAAAGAAAATGGGCAAGATACATCTACCAACAAGGATCACATCCATCTTGTTTCTTAGTCAACATGCAAGATAAAACTTGACATATAAGGTAGAGATCACAATCATCCCAATGTTTGTTGATCTTCCCACGTTGACCCTCAAGAGTCAAGTGGTAGAACACCTGCATCCTCTATACTTGAGCAAGATACCGCTTGTTATGCAAGGATCACACCATCTCAAGTCATCTCAAACCATTGGCTAGATGAAGAGGCAATCCCAACAAGCCCTTCTTGTGGTGATCTGAGATGATAGCTAAGACAATTATTAAGCTATTACAGACTCATGTGCATGGATTTGCCTATGTTACTTTGTGCAATGGATCGATAAGATTGTGAAATACATAGACAGTGAAGCAGTTAAAGAAACATAATAAACAACACACATAAACACAGCAAGTTTGATATGGAGTTCACCCAAAACTCCTGGGCTACATCTCTTGGTCCAGCCTTCAGTGGCGGCCTCTCTATTATGTCTTCAGAAGCAAAGTTTTACAACAGTATGAGCTCAATTTGAGTCTCAACACATAACAGATACAACAGCAAGAGTTTTGCTTGAACCTCTCAAGCCTCCTGAGTACACAGACTCTCTCTATCACTCTTTGTCTCTATCTTAGCTCTGTCTCATCATTGCCTCCAATACTACCTACTTATGTTTTCTCTCCGTCTATGGCTTTAAAGCAAATTTGCATTGTCTGTTTGTTTCACCTTCTCGTCTTTCTGTCTCTCGGCCTCTGTCTGCTCAAATCCCTCTTCTAGCACTAAATAATCATTGCACAACGCCTTAAGGGGAGGTGGCCACCTATTCTGCAACGGATGAGTGCATCAGGCCTTTGAAATCCCTGAGATGGCCGCTTTCTGTTAACACAGAGAAATGTATTCAAAACTGTGAAAATTTGCCACAACACAATGTTTCGGACTTCAAAAGTCCTTAAATCCGAACTATTTTCATATCGGGTCCACCTTTGATCGCTTATCACATGTTGGCACTGCCCATGGGTCATGGTTTCCCCATTTGTATTTAAAATACATTAAAATATCGCAAAAATCCTACAAACGGCGTATATCAGATTTGAAATATTATATATTTTTATTCGCGAACCCTTTCGGGTCTGGTCTCCATCGCATCGGCACTTTCCCATCGTATTTCGTTTATTAAACGAAATACGTTGAAACACGATGAAACTTTTGTTTGACATATTTGAAATTTTTATGGAACATCGTTTAAAGTGCTATCCGGTCCGGCAATCGGATCGCATATATGTGTGTGTGTGTGTGTAGCCTCGCTCTTCGGTGTAGTTCCAATGTGATATTGTGATATCACAATCGCAAGCCACCTGGTCTCCAGTCTCCGTAAGCCTTCCCCTTGGTGTTTCACCGATGCAATATCGCGATTCAACTTGGGTCGTCGATCTGCGCACTTCATCGATGGTCCTTGTTGATCGCGTCAATCGTTGTCGCATTTTCCATGTGGTCAGCACTAATGGCCTCCAATAGCCTCTGCCGATTTGCGATTTGCCGATCGGATCTAGACCATTGATCAGCCAGATCTGACGGCCCCTGTACATTCACTGTCCAAGCCATCGATAGCTCTATTTTCACTGCTTTCTTGTGTTTTTTGCCTCTGGATAGTGCTTTCTGATGTTTCTAAGGGTTCTTCCCATGCGTTTGTTTTTATCTTTTAAACAATTTTTGAAGACTTAGAGAATTCTTGGATCCATTTTGGATCATGCCTTCCCACTGAAAAAGCTTTTTGACCACCAAAAGTTGGTTTCTAAGCATCAATCAAGTGAGGATATAGCTTCGTCACTTGCCCAATTTCCATCCATCGTGCACGGCTTGGTTTTTAACCTTTGAGTCCAACCCTTAGGTACTCAACATCCCCTCTACACGTAGTTCTTACCTTTTTGTCCAGAACTGTATCTTCCTGCAACTCATTGACATATTCAGGCAACAGATCATCAATAGAAGGCAATTGGCTTTGCTCTTCGGTATCTTCAATTAATGAAGGTTCAAAAAGTCTAAATTTTTTCTGCATTAACCACTGAATAGATGTGCATGTAAGCTAGCAAACCAAGGTGGAAAGCGTTCTCACCAACTTTCTCAAGTATCTTGAAAGGCCCATACCTTATTGGATTCAGCTTCTTTCCTTCACCTTGCATTCTGTCTTTGCTGATATACAGCCAGACTTGATCACCAACTTGGAAACTATGCTCCCTTCGATGCTTATCATGCCTTGCCTTGTACTTGGCTTAGCTCTTTTCCAGTTGTTCCTGCACTGCCTGGTGAACTTCTTGGATCTGTTCAATGAACTTGGTTGCTTTGTCCACATCGTTGTGTCCATCAACCGCTATGTCTTTTTCAAAGACAAAATCCAAGGGAGACCTGGTATAAAACCAAAACAAGTCTCAAAAGGAGATCTCTGTGTAGAAGAATGCTTAGCACGGTTGTAAGCATATTGCACATAACATAAGTGTTCATCCCAAAGCTTGGGATGTTTGCTATAATAACCCCTCAGCAACTGGATCATTGTCCTATTGACCACCTCTGTTTGGCCATCTTTTTGTGGATGAAAGGTTGTGCTCTTCTTCAGTCTGGTGTCCATCAATTCCCATAGACTTGACCAAAACTTCCCAACAAATCGGGAATCTCGATCAAATACTATGGAAGTGGTTAACCCAAAATGCACCCAGACATGCTGAAAGAACAACTTCGTTGTTTGTTCAGCTGTAATCTACTTGTTACAAGATATTAAAATACACATTTTGCTGAACCTGTCCACAATAACATATAAATAGTCATGACCCTTTCTAGATTTGGCAATCCCCCAACAAAGTCCACGGAAACACTTTCTCAAGGACGAGAAGGAACTGGTAGTGGAGTGTACAAGCGTAATTTTCTATTGTTGGGCTTGATTTTAGCACACATGGTACACCCTTTAATATATCTAGAAATTGTTTCATGCATTCTTGGCCAATAGCACAATCTTTGCTGCTATGCAACTGTTTTACTTACACCAAAATGACCTGATATTAGAGAAGTGTGTGCTTCTCGGATTATATTAACTCTTTCAATTTGAGGAATGCATAACTTTCCCAAATGATATAAGAGTTGGTCTTGAACATGATAATCCAATTCTTCTACTTGTTTGCCATTACTTAAAGTTGCATATACATCTTTAAAATCTACACCTTGAGCATATTGTTCAATGTAGCTTTCATGCAATACTGAATTATGTTTAAGTATAGTAGATGCATTTATGATTGGTCTGGACAACATATCTGCAACTTTATTGTGTATGCCTTTCTTATATCTAATGACAAGATGAAACTGTTGTAAGAAATCCATCCACCTATAGTGTCTTGATTGCTGAAATTTAGTTTGTTTGTGCAAGTACTGAAGTGGTTGATGATTAGTATGTATAATTGTTTCTTTGCCCATTAAGTAATTTTTCCACTTTTTCACACTCTGTACTAATGCGTACAATTCTTTATCATATGTGGGATAATTAACTATTGCATAATTAAATGTCTTAGATTGGTAGCATATGGGTTTACAATGTTGCATCAACACTGCTCCCATGGCATAGTCACTGGCATCTATTTCAATCTCAAATGGTTTTTGAAGATCTGGCAATGCTAGTACTAGTGTTGTACTAATTTTTTCTTTCAAGGCATCAAAGGCTTTCTGTTGTTTGCCTCCCCACTGAAACACCTTGTTCAATCTTGTCAAAGCATGTAAGGGAGCTACAATTAAGGAAAAGTTAGCAATAAACTTTCTCCAATATTGTGCTACTCCTAGGAAGCTTCTAACTGTTGTAACATATTTGGGTTTAGGCCAGTTTACAATGACTTCAACCTTAGAGGGATCTATCTTCAATTCACCACCCCCTACAATATGACCCAAATAATTTAAAGATGTTCTGCCAAATTCACATTTTGATAATTTAACATAGAGATTTTCTTTTTTCAAAACATCTAAAGTCTGCTTTACATGCTTCAAATGTCCTTCCCATGTTTTATTGAAAACAAGAATGTCATCTAAATATACGATTACTAAATCATCAATAAAAGGTCAGAGTACATCATTCATTACTCTCATGAAAGCGGCAGGAGCATTAGTTAAGCCAAAAGGCATTACTAGTCATTCATACAGCCCTTGCTTTGTTTTGAAAGCAGTCTTCCATGCATCTTGGTCTGCTACTCTAACCTGATGGTAGCCACTATGCAAGTCCAACTTGGAAAAGTAAACATCTTCTTTCAGATGATCCAATAGATCATCAATGCGAGGAAGGGGATAATGGTTCTTGATCGTTATTTTATTCAGTGCTCTATAATCAATGCACATCCTCCACGAACCATCCTTCTTTCTCACCAACACGATCAGAGATCCACATGGTGATGTGCTTGGTCTTATGAACCCTTTTGTCCAGTAGCTCTTGTACCTGCTTCTTGATCTCTACATTCTCTAAAGCGGATAACTTATACATTCTGATGTTAGGCAATGGAGCATCTTGCTGCAAATGAATATCATGTACAATTTCCCTTTTGGGTGGAAAACCTTTAGGTTCTTGAAATAGGATATCATATTTTGAAACAACTCTTTCTAAATCAGCTTTCTGTTTAGCATCATAGCCCTCAAATACATTGGTTTTATTAGGTTTCTTTTCCTTTACAACCATCTGTAAAAAATTGCTTGCATGAATTTACAATTCTTTTCATCTGCCATGAGTTTATGAGAGTGTAATTATTTTTGAGTTTATGATCTCTTACAATATATTCTATTCCATTCTTGGTGAGCTAATACTTTTTTCAATTCTACAGAAAAATGGTTTTTCTATCATACAAGTAAGGACTTCCTAAAACAATTCCACATATATCCAAAGGAACGATATCTAACTCAACCTCATCTACAAATGCTGACCCAAAAGAAAACTTTTACATTGTCTAGTCACTTCTAGCTTTGCTTTATCACATACCCAACCTAATGGATATGGTTTCTTGTGAGGTGTGGTTAGTAATCCCAACTTCTTTACAATTGCTTGAGAAATCAAGCTTACTTGTGAGCCACTATTAAATAAAGTATCAATCTTTTGATGCTTGGAAATAACTCTAATATGAAAAAGCTCATGTCTTTTCCTCTCATTTTCTTCATTATCAATAGTTTGTGCATAATTACTAGTAGATGCTTCAGAATTTTTACCTTTTATACCTGTAGTTTTGATTGTTGTTTCATCACCTAAGTCTGACCCCAAATCTTTCTGTATAGTAGCAGTAGTCTTCTTCTTCTTGCAATCAAACTTCTTGGGTTTCAGCTCCAGATGCAAAGACCATCAATGTTCATCATCATGTCCATCCTTCTTGCAGTGAGTGCGTGAAGGTTGGGCTTTCTATACAGGATTCGCCTTCCTCTCTTTCCATTTCCGCTTCCTCTTTTCCTTGTTCTTGCTTGCAGTGGGTTTTTCTGATCCCCCAATCTCTGGGTTCACATTCTTGCCTCTAGCCTCTAGATGTGTAGCCTGAACGAATACCTCATCTATGCTAGTGGGGTTAAACATGAGAATGGTGTGCCTCAAATAACTATGCAGACCACCTATATACTTTAGCAAAGTTTCAAGTGAGTCTAAAGAAATTCCTAGAATCAAAGCTCTTTTTCTAAATTCCTGGGTATAGCTTTGTACACTTTGCCCTTTTAATTGGCGAAGAGTTTGCCAACTCATCATGGCTTGCTGCATATAAGCTAGTGGATAGAATTGTTTTTAAATGGCAGAAACAAATTCACTCCAGGTAGAAAGAATTTTACCATGCTTCTTCAAATCAGCTTGGGTCCTGCCTTCCCACCACACTAGGGTAGTTCCTCCAAGGTGAAGGCTGGCCAGCTGAATTTTACTCCTTTCTGAATCAATGTTCTGCACCCTGCAATACACATCAATCTGTCTAATCCAGTTATCTAGCTTTTCTACATTTAATTCTCCATGAAAGACTGGAAAATCAAATTTTACATCTAATTTAATCAAATAAGTCTTCTTCATTTTATTTTTAGGGCTAGAAGGAGGTGTGGATAGAGGAGGCTCTTTTCCTTTCCCTTTGCCTTCAGAATGGCCATCTCGCAGAGGTTCCTCTGTCCCTTTGTCTTGTTTGGAGGTTGAAGTATCTTCACCTCGCCCTTTCTTAAATTCTTGGTACATCTCTTCTACCATGGCTCTTATGGTCATGAAACTATCCATGAACTAAGAGTCTGATTCCAAGGGAACTTCTTCTATCATTTTCCTCCTAAGACAGACTCTACCCATTTCTGGGTTAGCCTCAACCAGTTCTCCTACTCCTAATTTGAGCTTTGACCTAGTTATCATTCACCAATCCAGCATAAGCTTGTCTAACCTTAGCAACCTAAAGCTCTGATACCACTTGATCTGAAATGAGATTTAAGACAATTATTAAGGTATTACAGACTCAAGTGTATGGATTTTCCTATGTTACTTTGTGCAATGGATCGATAAGATTGAGAAATACATAGACAGTGAAGCAGTTAAAGAAACATAATAGACAACACACATAAAATCAACAAGTTTAATATGGAGTTCACCCAAAACTCCTGGGCTACATCTCCTGGTCTAGCCTTCAGTGGTGGCCTCTCTATTATGTCTTCAGAAGTAGAGTTTTACAATAGTATGAGCTCAATTTGAGTCTCAACACACAACAGATATAACAGCAAGAGTTTTGCTTGAACCCCTCAAGCCTCCTAAGTACACAGACTCTCTCTATCACTCTGTCTTTGTCTTAGCTCTATCTCAGCATTGCCTCCAATACTGCTTTCTTTTGTTTGCTCTCTGTCTATGGCTTTAAAGCCAATCTGTGTTGTCTGTTTGTTTCACCTTCTCGACTTTCTGTCTCTCAGCCTCTATCCACTTGAATCCCTCTTCTAGCATTAAATAATCATTGCATAATACCTTAACGGGAGGTGGCCACCTATTCTGCAATGGATGAGTGCATCGAGCCTTTGAAATCCATGAGATGGCTGCTTTTTGTTAACACAGAGAAATGTATTCAAAAGTGTGAAAATCTGCCACAACACAGTCTTTCGAACTTCAAAAGTCCTTAAATCCGAACTATTTTCATAACGAGTCCACCTCTAATTGCTTATTGCATGCCGCGACTGCCCATGGGTCATGGTTTCCCCCTTTGTATTTAAAATACATTAAAATATCGTAAAAATCCTGCAAATGGTGTATATCGGATTTGAAATATTATATATTTTTATTCGTGAACCCTTTTGGGTCCGATCTCCATCGCATCGGTGCTTTCCCATCATATTTCGTTCATTAAACGAAATACGTGGAAACAAAATGAAACTGTAGTTTAAACGATTTGAAATTTTTATGGAACATCGTTTAAAGTGTTATCGGGTCCGACGATCAAATCACATATGTGTGTGTGTGTGTGTGTAGCCTTGCTCTTCAGTGTAGTTCCGATGCAATCTTGTGATATCGCAATCACAAGTCGCCCAGTCTCTGGTCTCCGTAGGCCTTCCCCTTGGTGTTTCACCGATGCAATATTGCGATTCAACTTGGGGCATCAATCTGTGTGCTTAATCGACAGTTCTCGTTGATTACGTCGATCACTGTCGCATTTTCCATGTGGTCAGCACCAATGGCCTCCAATCGCCACTGCCAATTTGCGACTTGTCGATCAGATCTGGACCATTGATCAGCCAGATCCAACAGCTCCTGTGCATTCACTGTCCAAGCCGTCGATAGCTCTATTTTCACTGCTTTCTTGTGTTTTTCGCCTCCCGATAGTGTTTTCCGATGTTTCTAAGGGTTCTTCCCATGTGTTTGTTTTGATATTTTAAGCGATTTTTGAAGGCTTAGAGAGTTCTTGGATCCATTTTGGATCATGTGGTTAGGATGCATATTGGGATATACTTTACTAATCATGATATAGGAGATACCCAACATGTCATAAATGACAAGGATCATGCACACCCTATGGTGACAATATGTGCTACTCGAGACACTAATCCCCACTGCTACAAGTATTCTGGGCACCAAACCACTTGAGACACCAATCCCCAATGCTAAGCACCAACTTAGAAAGAGACACCAATCCCTTTGTTTGATGGAAAACCCTCAATTACATATATTCTTTAGTGTATATTACTACTTCAAAAGATGATAACATTCACATTACCTTCACTCAATCTATTTAGTAATTTTTCCTTCACCAAGTCTACTTCTACCCCCACTAGGTCTGGTTGCTACTTTGCCTTCACAAGGTCTACTCACTACTTCTGTCTTCACCAAGTCTTACCAAAATTTGAATCTCCAAAAGAAATTTGTTGTGACTCTCCCAAATCTTGTTGTTTTTGTCCTCCTCCCTAGATTGAAATTGTATGGCATGCCACGTATCTAATTTTGCAAATATGATTATGAAATTCTAACCTAAGGCCTTTTAGTATGTCTCCTAAAATCTCTAAAAAAACTAGTTTGAAAAGTCTCAAAGAAGAAGTTACAACAAAAATCTTAGCTAACTTGTTTGAAAATAATTTCAGGACCATTCATGGAAAAAAACAAAAAACAAAAAACAAAAAACAAAACAAAACAAAAACAAAAACAAAAAACAAAAAAAATAAAAAAAAAGCAATAAAACAATAAATAAAAAAACAAAAGCAAAAAACAAAAAACCTTCGAGAAAATCTCTAAAAAAACTAGTTTGAATGGTCAAGAAGAAGAAGTTACAACAAAAATCTTAGCTGACTTGTTTGAAAATAATTTCAAGACCATTCAAAAAACAAAACAAAACAAAAAACCTTCCATAAAATCTCTAAAAAAACTAGTTTGAAAAGTCTCGAAGAAGAAGTTGCAACAAAAATCTTAGCTGACTTGTTTGAAAATAATTTCAAGACGAGAAAAAACAAAAAACAAAAACAAAAAAACAAAAAACCTTCCAGAGGGCATATTTTCATATTTCTGAAATTAAAGTGAACCAAATTTAGAAAATTTCCCTGAATTATTGTTATATCTCCACATATATCTAAAATTTTCACAATTTGAAATATCCCTAAAGTTGTTTTTGTCTTCCTTCGTAGGTTGAAATTGTATGGCATGCCACGTATATAATTTTGCAAATATGATTATGAAATTCTAACCTAATGCCCTTTAGTATGTCTCCTAAAATCTCTAAAAAAATTAGTTTGAAAGATCTCGAAGAAAAAGTTACGACAAAAATCTTAGCTGACTTGTTTGAAAATAATTTCAAGACCATTCAGAAGAAGAAAAAAAAAAAAAAAACTTCCAGAGGGCATATTTGCATATTTCTGAAATTAAAGTGAATCAAATTTAGAAAATTTTCCGTGAATTATTGTTATATCTCCACATATATCTAAAATTTTCACAATTTGAAATATTCCTAAAAATAAGTTATAGTGAAAATGCTAAACTAGCCTATTTGAACTGATTTTAGGACCATTCAAGAACCCTAAATTCCATAGGGCATATCTCATAAAGTATAACAAACCAATATCTGAAATTTTGATCACATGTACCCAAAAATATCACTTTCATTTCTTAAAAATTCACCATCGGAAACATCCCAAAAAATATGTCATGGTAAAAATGCCAAATTGCCTTGTTTGAAACTGATTTTAAGAGCATTCGAGAACCCTAACTTTCATAGGGCATATATAGTAAAGTATAACAAACTAATGTCTAAAATTTTTCCTACACGTGCCTAGAGATCTTGCCTTCATCTCCACAAAATTTCATGATCTAAAACATCACATAGCGAAAATACCATGATGGCTCATTTGAAGCAGATTTCAGGACCAATCACAAACCCTAATTTCCAGAGTGTATATGTCCAAAAGTATAATGAAGCAAGATCCAAATATTTAATTTGATGTTCTTCTTGATTTCTCCTCAATGTGCTCAAAAATATATTATTTGAAGCAACCCAGAAAAAGTTACAACGAAAATGCTAAGATGGCTTGTTCACTCCACAAATTACATTTTTTCCCATACACACTTCACTTCCAATGCTTTCTCCTTTTATACATTATCATAATCCTTCATGAAAATACATTTTAATTCAAAATGGCATCGCAATTCTTTAATTAAATAATTGATTCCCCTTTTTGTTTCACTTTTCCAAATACCATGGGAAAATACCTTTTTATTTCACTTATCCAAACAAAATAGGAAAATACCAAGGGTTTCTTTAGCCTTTGAAACCACCATTTCACTTTTGACTTCTTTTTTATGAGAACCCCCTTTTAATATGCTAGGATACATATATATAATATCAAAGATATAAGCACTTTGACATAAATGATAAAATTTTGTTCAACAAGGATGGTTACTTCAAAATTTTCATTTAGCTTCTTGACAAATATGGTGGACTCAGGTTTTTACTACCTTTCTTGTTGGAAAAGTAACTAGGTTTGGTCTTCATTCTTGTATCAATTTATATTATTATGTAAAAGAAGAAAGATAAATTTATTTTTTCAAGCATGGGTTTCATGCTCAAGTCTAGGTTAAGCATGTTCTTTATGCTTCTAGGTTTTGATTAAGTAAAATAATTTAATTTGGGTCAAAGTCCATTTGGACTCTTTGTAAGAAAAAGGAAAAATAATTTGTCTAGTAAAAAAGAGTCAAATTGACCTCTATAAGACCAAGTCGACCCTCTAAATGGTCAAGTCGGCGCACTCAAAAGAACGTGTATGTTCATATGTCAGAACAACTATTTATATGCGTGAATCCTCCTCCAAATAGAGGTAGTTCGTTCAGGTTCTATGGTGACATGCAAGTTACAGTGGAAATGATATGTGAGTCTATGTGGAAAGATAAACAAGTTCTCTGAAGTTTTGATGATAGGGTTGGAAATCTGAAGTAGTCTGCAACTTTGTGACAGGGCTGAAAATTTGAAGAAGTCTGCAATTTGTAGCAAGGCCAAAATTTCTCTGAAGTTGGTAATAGGACAGTGATCTAATTTTGCAGTTTGATTGAAGTTTGAAGAAGTTTGCCTTTGACTATGACTTAGGAGGGCTGACTTGGGGATCTTATGGAGGAATTTGTCTTGGTCTTTGGGTCTTGGAGGTCTTATCTTGATATAATACTATAAGAAGAGGATTGTTTATTTTTTCCCCAGTTGTGGGGTTTTTCCGTGACATGGAGCCTATATCTTATGTTATTTATGTTTTTTGATCTTCATGTTCTGATAATTACTTGATGAAGAAGTAAAACATAATAATAAAATGCAAACAATTATCACAAGTAATTATCAAGTAAGGAAAATCTACAAATGCCTCAATTTTCCAAAATATAATCAAAGCTTAGGTTGGTAGAAGGAGGTTGAAGATCAAAATTTGTTTGAATTTTGAAAAGGGAAGAAAGACTATTGTTCTACTACAAGAAGGATCTGGAAGAAGCAACAACTTATGAAGATAGTAGATGATATAAAAGTTCTTGTTCTAGGCATTTTAAGCTCCCTCTGAAATGAAGTCAATTTGATATAAAATGCAATCTAAGATCTTTATCCACGAATTCAAGTTTGGTGGAAGACTTGATTTGATGACTACTATGAGAATTCTCTTTTGATGTGAAGTTATGATCCAATACAAATCCCAATATATGATTCAAGTCTAAAACATTGATGCATGTTATCCTCAAAATGATACATTAAACTCTTACTTTGATGCAAGGTTCTATGACTGTGATAGAAGACACTTGTATAATCCGAAGTTTCCTATGATAAACAATTTAGTCTGAAGTCAAATCCAAAGGTTCTATGAGGCAATATTTTGAATTTTGAGGTAACAAACATGGAGGTACAAGAACGAAATGATGTATGGTTCACAGTCTGAGGCATTCAAAGATCATATTTGTACCAATGGTTGGCATCTAAGACTACGGTGGTTCCCTTATCCTATAATCTTAGGTTCATTTAGGTGAATACAAACATTCTGTTCAGATTTGATGCAAAGTTACAACATATGTGTTGTCTTTTTGAAAAACATGCATGTGATATGAGGCTACTCTAAGTATAATGAGATCCAAATTGTTCTATTTGAGCAAGACCGTGTGGGTCACCTTCAGTGATATAAAAATTCTTTATAAAAATGAGATGTAGTCCATGTGAAGGTCAAGATTGAAGGTCAAAATGGGCTACTAAGGAGGCTATAATACGATACATTCGTGTGCAACATTTCATAGCAAAGACGTCTGAAGTATGTCACAGATCAGGAGGAGTTCAAGCGAAGGTGAGAAGGGTCTATTTTGGTGCTTCTTGTGATTGTCTTGAGGACTGAGTTGATCAGGATTAGAGTCAAGTAGGAGAGAATCAATTCTAGGACACACCTCTCTAGCAGGCCATATACATATGTGATTGTTAGGAAGATGGTCGAGCCTTGTACCTAAGTTTGAAGAGGGTCAACAGGCCTATACAGGTGCTAGAAAGTAGCCTAGGAACTAGTGAAGGAAGGTGGTTTGAAGGAAGAGGAGGGTTGTAGCTAGAAGACGGACTTTTGGAGCAGATTGGTAGGGGTGAAGTGAACTGGTAAGAATCCCTAACCAAGACAATTTTATACAACAGATGCGCAAACCTAGAAAGGTGTAAAACTTTATGTATTTGATGTCTTCAAGTTGATTTTTTGTTAAAGGATGTGTTTTCCTAGTTTAGGATAGTTGTTGTTGAGCATCTTAAGGTTATTAGGAAGGCAGCAAGAAGATGTCTCTGATTGCACCCTAGTTTAAGGATCATTCAAATGATGTGATTCCCTTAAAGGTGTAACACCCCCTCCTCCTGGGTCCACCCAAGCAACAGGCTAGTCGGGGTAAACATGTGATGAGAGAGGCTACTATAATGGATTCAACTTCCTTGGTGACTTTAAGGAAATGGAACTGACAGAACATATTAAACAAACCCATCCACATTAGCAACAACACCCTCAGAAGACATGTTAGCCACTCAGATGTCATTTCCATGAGTCCCATTGATCTGAATTAGATCCATAAAGAATTATTAAACAAAGACATGGTTGTACCAGGTCGAGAAAAACTTCTAAAAATTCCAAAATAACGATCAAAAACACCCTGAACCAGTGGCAATGGCAACCAGCGTGGGACGACGAGGACCCCGGTCAAAGCGCACTGACCGAGGCCCATGGACATTGCGCGGGAGGCTGAATTAGCCCTTGGGAGCCCCAGATCGGGAAATAGAGGTGGATTTTGATGCGTGATTAGCGCTAATAGCACATCACTGGGTGAAAAGGGCCAAAATGGAGAAGCCCCGAGCACTCGGATGCGTGGGGAGCCGGAGAACCGCAAGTGGAAAGCGAAAAAGCGTTAAAGGACAAGGCAGGACCCGCACTCTGAAAAATGGCAGTATTGATCAGGATACCCTCAAACGGTAAGCGGTTTAGGAGAAATGGGAGAGATCCCACTCAACAATCGACACATAGCAAGTGGAGGAGAGAGAAAATTGTCGTTGATCACGTGCTAAAGGTCGAGCAAGTCAACCGCACGAAACGTGCGTATGGCGTTGGATCTGGAGGCCCCAGATCGAACGGCTAAGATCATGCTTGATGGAGAAAACAGAATCGACAAAGGAATGAACCACGATTTAGAAGGATTTGAAGTCCATTTTGACCACCACGATGGAGAAGGACTTCATCCACGATGTAACCGAAGAACTGAACCAACGAAGCAAGCTAGTGGGTTATAGGAGGACATGTGGCCACTCCCTGTGAGCCGATGATGATGCTGAGCCAGGGAACTCCAAGCGCAGTTGCAGAAGGCGATTTGACGAAGGCGAAAGAGGAACTGAACAGACATGGAAATGAATGGCTTAAAGCCATGAACAGGGATAGAATACACATCCAGTCAGAGAGAGAGACAAAGGAACCAGAATCCCGAGAGGAGGACGGAACATAGGGGAAAAGACAGTGAAGCAAAAGTAGAAGAGGACAGAGGGCCGAGTTGACCAAAGGCAACATCAAGCACCCAAGAGCTTGAGGGATTCAAGCCATTCCAGAGAGGATCTGTCCGGACTGAGCACCACATTGGGCTTTTTCCATTGTAGACCAGAAGGTCATAGAGCCGGTAGGCAAGCAAGTCTGTGCACTCCAGTGGCTTGGGGAATCCAAGAATCGCCCTGCCAAACAAATCTGTTTCAGGTGACTCATATTGAGCTCCTGCATTGTAATTCTCTGCTTGAAGCACAATAAAATAAGGCCACCACTGAAGCTAGACCGGAGATGTAGCCCTAGAGAATAGGGTGAACTCCTTATTAATTTCTTGTGTTCTTGTATTTGCTCACTGTATTTCTCTGCTGTCTTTCCATTCAATTGTCTGTGTATTGGCAATCTGATCGATTTGTTGCTTAAATAACACAAACACACACACCAGCACATGAGTTTGTAATACCTTCATTTAATAAATCTTTAGCTGAGGTCACTCATAGGGTGATTATCAGATCACCCATTGATGATTTAAGCCTTTTAACCCCTACTCACTCTCATGCTATAGGCAAGACAACGACCAGAGGCCAAAGTTGCTCTCACAGGCCTGTGTTCTAGCATCCCTAGACTTTTCCAGCAGACCTGTGCTAGCGTCCTCGAGATTTGAGCTACTTTTCTAGTCCAGAATCTCGGCCTCTGCCCAGAACTTGTTATAACCTTTAGAATCCATCAAAGATATGATGACAATATACAAAAATCAAAAATTAGTCTCAGGACTAGGCCTAAGCATCCCCAACCGAGATTGACATTTTTTCAAACACTTTACATCAATGAAACCTATAGGTCTAGCATACAAGATGAATCATAAATGAATGAAAGAATTTATGAAACATAACTAGAAGGATCGCCTCCTTCTCCATTGAACTATTATATCATCAATTAGGTCTTGCATCCATCCATTCGACAATTACAAGTAATTACATGAAATAACCATGACATGAACTAGTCATTTAACCATGCTTGTAACCAGCATAAAACCATATAAATATCAGATATATGACAACCATTAAATCCACATATAAACCAGTGCAAAAGTAAGAGAACTTCGCTTTCATTAATCATAGGAAAATCTGACCAAGTTCGGGTTTTCCACGTACCACCCGACCATAGACATGGCTGAACCAAATCTCTCTTCTAGCCAGTCACCCCCATGCCATATTCCAAGCATGAATGTGGGATCTCACAGAACAACCAATCCAAGAACAACCAATGGAATCCAGAGGTTAAACCACCTCCACCCTCATCAAACCGTGATCACACCAAAACCATTGCTTCAATCACAACCGAACCGAATTTGGAATGCCATCTAGAATCCATCACTATCCTTGAGGAATTTTTTGTCTCCTTGTCCCTCAAGATTTACCGTTATCCAAACCTAGATCAATAGGCCGTAAATCGAGACTTCTCCCTCGGGATTTACCGTGTATATCGCTAAAACTGGTCAAGGGATTCCTAGGCCTTTGGGAATGAAACTTGAGACCACCTCCGCCCCAGATTCTGAAATCCATCCGGCAAACCAAAGCTAAAAAACCAAAATAAACATCCCAACACTATGGCATCCAGAAAAAGGAAAGGCTAGGTTGAAAACAACTGCCATAACTTGGCAAAACCATGCCAACGATAACAAGTGAACCATACACCAACATGTAAAGCCATGTATGTCCAAACCAGCTAGGAAATCACACATAAAAAAGTTAGCTGCAAGTATTCCCGTTGAATTTGATTGATCCTGCTCTTCTTCCTTGATCCTTGCTTTCCTTCCTTTCTCTTTTCTTGATTTTCCTTCCTTGATCCAAAGCTAGAGTGCTCCAAGGAAACTCTAAGTGACCAAGAGTGATAGAGAGAGAGAGAGAGAGAATAATGAGAGAGCTCCAAACTTGAATTGGCAAAAGGTTACCAACTGATCCTCGGAAGCCTTTTGATTAATGAGGCCTCTATTTTCTTCATTTTCCATTGTTTTCCTTCAATTTCCTCCTCACATGCAACCTATCACCTTTCACCTTACTTTTCTCCTAATTTCCTTTATTTTCATAAATAAATGCCAAAAATGATTTTTTGCCTTTTAATGCCTTTGCCTTAGCCTTTGCCAATTTTCCTTATCCAAAAACATATCCAGTGATGCCCACTAGGATATCTTTGCCTGACATTCAACTTGGAATAAGTGTCCCTTAACCGTGGTCTTATTTTTCCTTTACTAACTTTTGTTACATGGAATTTTCACTAGGGATGTTACAGAACCCTCCCCCTTAGGGAACATTATCCTCAATGTTAAACCACACCATGACCTCAAAAAATTCGTTGAAAATTAAACATGTTGCCTATGGAGCTTTATAACTTAGCTCGATGTAGTATTTACAATGAAAGACCTGCTCAAAAGAAAAAAATCATGGCAACATGAAAATATAACAACTGTAATAACATGACATCCATACCCCTTATTGGAGTTTTATAACTTAGCTCATGGTGATATTTACATTCGTATACATATACATACATATACCAAAAAATCAACAAAACATATGTCAAACATGTACCAACATCAAACCAAAACTGCTTTGCCTCAACCCGCAAACAATGAAGGATACAAGGCCCGCATCTGATCTGCCATATCCTGTGTAGCTTCTTCAGGCCCAAAGTACTTCCACTACACTTTAAATTACTCTATGGCTCTACTCCTGAGCATGAGATGTTTTCACTGCAATATGCACTGAGGCTCTGGCTGGAACTATCCTTCTTGCTCCACCTGCAATATAGGTCAATCAATAACATGGTCAATATCCTTTATATACTTCTTAAGCAATGAAATATGGAAAACATCATGGACTTTCACTGTTGGAGGAAGTGCAAGTCGATATGCCACTGGTCCAATCCTCTCAAGGATCTCGAAAGGCCTGCAATACCATGGTGCCAACTTGGCACATGAACCAATCCTCTAAGAGATTTTATTGGGCTTGGTGCGCAAATACACATGTTCCCCAAGTTTAAAATCCTTGAATACCCTATATTGATCTACATAAATATTTTGTCTATCTTGTACTACCTTTAGATTCTTCTTTATAACCTGCATTTCCTACTCCATGTCTGCCAACATGTCTAGTCTAATAAGTACCCCATTCACTGGATCACTCTAGTTGATGGGAGTGTTACAACTCCTCCCATACAATGCCTCAAAAGGACTCATCCGCAATGACTCCTGATAACCATTGTTGTATGTGAACTCAACCAATGGAAGATACTCCTCCCATTTCTTTCGTTGATGCATTACGTACATCCTCAACATGTCCTCCAAGATCATGTTGATCCTCTCTGTCTTTCCATCTGTCTATGGATGATAAGTTGTACTGAAGACTAACTCTATACCCAAACCTTCAAATAGCTCCTTCCAAAACTTGGAAGTGAAATTCGCATTCTTGTCTGACACAATCTTCTTTGGAACACCATGCAATCTCACTATCTCTCTAATAAACACTTGTGCTACTTCATTGGATGAATATGTAGTCTTTACTGGAATGAAGTGAGCTACCTTGCTCAACCTGTCAACCATGACCATAATAGAGTCATGTTGCCTCACTACCTCAGAAGATCTGTGATGAAATCCATGGAAATGACCTCCCATTTCCATTCTGGAATCGCTATAGATTGTAGTAAACCACCTGGATGCTTACATTCTGCCTTGACCTTCTGACAATATAAACATCTAGCTATGAAATTTTCCACTTCCTTCTTTAGATTTGACCAATAATAAAACTTCTTCACCAACGTCAATGTCTTATGATATCCTGGATGACCCAAGTAAGGTTTCGCATGAAACTCCCTAAAGATCATATTCTTGTGCTCACTATTGTCCAGCAATATATCATATCTCTGAACTTGACCAATCCATATGTTGTAAGGCAATAATCCACATCTTGTGCACCTGCACCTGTACCACTACCTGTACATGTACCTATGCTTTGTTGTAGCATGTGCATGATCTCCATGTATTTATCATCTTGTTGTCTTGCCTACAAGATCTTGTCCCATAAGAGCTCATAGTTGTTATATGGTTTACATGTATCTTCCTCATAAGAGAATCTGCAGCCTAATTCTCCTTCCCTTTGATATATCTGATTTCAAATTCGAACTCACTAAGGGTAACCAACGATCTATCTTGCCCGACATTTATATTCGACTAATCAAACAAATATCTCAACCCACTGTGATCACTCATCAATGTAAACCTCTTGCCCATAAGATAGTGCCTCCACATCTTCAGTGCATGTATAATCATTGCTAGCTCAATATCATGTGATGGGTAGTTCTGCTCGTGCTCATTCAGTTTCCATGACTCATAGCATACTACCTATCCTTCTTGCATGAGAACTCCACCAAGTCATCTCTTGCAATCATCTATAATCACTACAAATTCCTTGTCCAAATCTACAATCTTTAGTACTAGTCCATGTGTCAACAACTGCTTTAGATGCTCCAAACTAACTATACATTCTTCTGTCCATTCAAACTTCTTTCCTTTCCTTTGTAATGGTGTGATAGGATATTCAATGCGTGAGAAGTTCTTGATGAACCTCCTATAGTAACCTGCCAATCACATAAATGATCTCACCTCTTCCACATTCTTAAAAGCTACCCACTCCATGATGGCCCTTACCTTTTCTGGAACCGCTGTTATGCCATCCTTGGAGATAACACACCCCAAGTAATGTACCTCGATCTGAAAGAAGTTTCACTTGCTAATTTTAGCATACAACTGATGCTCTCTTAGCAATCTCAACATTGTTTCTAAATGCTCAACATGTTCTTCCTCATTCTTAGAATATACCAGTATGTCATCAATGAATACAATAACAAACTTGTCCAGATAAGGACGCAACACATTATTCATCAAATATATAAATGTAGTTGGAGCATTAGTCAAACCAAATGGAACAATAACAAACTCAAAATGCCCATACCTTGTCCTGAAAGCAGTCTTGAAGATATCCTCTTCCTTGATGCGTACCTGATGGTATCCCGATCTCAAGTCGATATTAGATAACGTTTTTTCTCCCTTCAACCGATCAAAAAAATCATCAATCCTCAATAATGGGTACCCTTTCTTGATCATTACTTTGTTTAGCTACCTATAGTCAATGCAAAATATAAGAGTACCATCTTTCTTCTTCACGAACAATACTGGTGCACCCCAAGGCGATACACTTGGCCTAATGTACCCCTTGTCCAACATTTCCTTTAGATGCAACTTTAACTCAACCAACTCAGGTGTGCTCATCCCGTAAGGTGCTTTTGATGCTAGAGCTTCCCTTGGCACCAACTCAATAGAAAATTCTACCTCCCTATGAGGTGGCAACTTTGTAATATCCTCAAGAAATACATCCTGAAACTGCTACAAAACTAGGTACCTAATTAACACATTGGCATCCTCAACCTCCTCACCCTTGTCACTAGAAATGTGTACTGCAAACATCACACAACTTTTTCTACAACTACGCTTAGCCTGCATAGCATTAACCATCCTCACTGATGTAGGCTTAATCTTCCCCTACAAAGTCCTCTTTTCCCCACTATCATCGACATACTCAATGGCCTTGTTGAAGCAGTCCACTTTGTTTCTCTGAAGGTATAGCCAATCCATACCCAAAAGCATACCATATGATCCCAATGGCAATACATTCAAATGTGTTGTTGTAGGCATACCATTTAACTCAAATGCACAAGATCTTACCCAATGGTGAACTCTCTTCTTCATACCTGTAGCCAAATGTACCAACCAAGATTCTTCATGTACTTCTTTTCTCAAACCACACTTATCCACCAGGTCATGATTAATATAATTATAGTTAGATCTAGGATCAATCAAAATAGAAACAATTTGGTCACAAAGTTTATCGTCAATCTCAATGATCGATGCTTGATGATCCACCTGCATGTTGTCTACATCTGCATAGATTCGAGGAATACTATGACCAACATCACCAACTGTATGCGCCTCCTGAGCAATGTAGATCTGGCATCTACCACCACTCTGATACTACAGGCAATCCCTCTTACGATGATCCTTACCACATATCCAACACTGCAATGGTTCCCTACCACCGCCTCTAGCTTGTTTTTCTCCATGTCCCTTCTCAGCTATATTGAATCTCTTGTAAGGAACTACATTTTCTTTCTCACTTGCATCTTGAGGTCTTCCTCTCTTTGGTGGCCATTTCCTTTATCTTTCTCATTTTTTTTCAAAACATGCTTAGGCTCAACTTTGTGCTTCAATTGCTTATAACAATGCTTCAACTTTTGGATGGCCTCCTCCAACGATCCAGGCTCATTGAACTCAATCCAGACTATGTATTCAACTGGCAATCCATTGATGAATCTATGAACCTTTGCCTTCTCCTCCCCGAGGTAAGGCACATATCTCAACAACTCCAAAAATATGCTAGTATATTGATCATCTGTCATATAACCCATTTGCAACTCATAAAACTCCTTAGCTTTGTCATCATGATACCTATCCAAAATTACTTCTTCTTGGAGAGCCTTTCAAATGCATGCCAAGTCAAACCTTCTTAATGTATACCTTTTAAATTCTTCACTTCCTCCCACCAAATATTCACTTTACCTTTTGAGACTGAAAGTGGTTATCTTTGCTTTCATGTTTTCTGAATATTCATGTAATCGGAAGAATTTCTTCATACCAAGAAACCATACTTTTGCATCCTGTGATTTTTTCATTTCTCCATCAAAGGTAGGTGGCTTTGCCTTCTTAAACTCATCTAGAAAGTATCCCCTATCACTCCTCTTGTAAGGATTATAACGATGATGATCATGATGCCTGTCAGAACCAGAACTAGAATAGTACCTGTGTTGATCACCTCTCCTATCCGCAATGTCCAACAACCTGCCATCTCTGATCAGGTCAGATCTATCTAACCTGTGTCTACTAGAAGATCTATTGCCATATGGCCCATTAGTTATGTCCTCATGGCCATCGTTGATCTGAAGTGGTCCATATCACTGCAAATTTGACAAACTCTAAAGTAGTATCGCATTCACCTCTGTTTGTTTCTCTTATGCTTGCATGATTTTGTCATTGTCTGCTTTGCAACTCCTTATTTCTTCCTTTAGGCTTCTCAATATGTTTTCCAAATCAGAAAAGTGCCCCGCACCACATTGCACATCTGATGCATAGGGAGATTCTATGTAGTCTACCACCTTGCTAGCCACCTGATCTATTTCCTGCAAGGTATACTATGTCAGGTAAACCAAATAACAATAAACCAACATACCTTAGCATAATTCAGGGAGGATACCTTGTTTTCAAGATCATCAAATCATCATGATACATGTATAACATAATCATAATAGCATATAGACATATATCGAATAAATGTATCAATGCATAAAAATCATTCTAGCTAGGGTCCAGTCATCAATGCAAGGCCATATCAACAATGCATGTTATGACCTCATGCATGACAATAATCGTTACTCCATTGCACACATTTCCACGTGCAACTACTAACATGTGTAAGAAATGCCTAATCAACTACACATAGGTATGAACGCGTGTAGTCGAGCATAAGCGATCAATTCTTGTAATCAACCTACAAGATTGATACATGTAATCAAAACATTCAAGAATGCACCTGACATACAAGGATGTAGTTAAGAAACATATAATCAACATGTAAGCGACATATAACCATATGCATCTGGTCATATACTTTCGACGAGGCATCCCACAAAATCACATCAAGTTCCTCGTGACAACCTTACTACAATCATGATCAACATGATGCAATGCAACAAGCACATGGAGTGCAAGTGTAAGAGACACACATGCAACTGACATGCATGCATGACCAACACTTTAACCCAAGGAGAGCGAAACCACACTCTGATACCAATATCTAACACCCCCTCCTCCCAGGTCCACCAAAGCAACCAGATAGCCAGGGTGAACATGTGACGAGAGAGGCTACTATAGGGATACAACTTCCTTAGTGACCTTAAGGAAATGGAACCGACGGAACATACAAACAAACCCATCCACATCACCAACAATACCCTTATGAGACATGTCAGCCACTCAAACATCTTGTCCCTAAGTCCCATTGATGATTTAAGCCTTATAACCTCTGGTTGCGCTCATGCTTTAAGCAAGGCAATGACCAGAAGCCAAAGTCGCTCTCACAAGCCCATGTACTAGTGTCCCTGGACTTTTCCAGCAAACCTATGCCAACATTTGAGCCACTTTTCTAGCCCAGAATCTCGGCCTCTACCCAGAACTTGTTATAACCTTAAGAATCCATCAAATACATGGTGACAATATAAACAATTCAAAAATAAACCTCGGGACTAGGCCCAAGCATCCCCAACCGAGATTAACATTTTGTCAAACACTTGGCATCAATGCAACCTATAGGTCTAGGATACAAGATAGAGCATAAATGGTTGAAAGAAATTATGAAACATAACCATAAGGATCACCTCCTTCTCCATTGAACTATTATATCATCAATTAGGTCTTACATCCATCAATTCAACAATTACAAGTAATTACAAGAAATAACCATGACATAAATCTGTCATTTAACCATTCTTTATCACCAGCATAAAACCATATAAATATCATAGATGTGATAGCCATTAAAGCCACATGTAAACCAGTGCAAAAGTAAGAAAACTTAACTTTCATTAATCATAGGCAAATCTGACCAGGTTCAGCACTTCCACATACCACCCTACCATATACATGGTTGAACCAAATCTCTCTTCCATCCAGTCACCCTCGTGCCATTTTCCAAGCATGAATGTGGGATCTCATAGAAAAACCAATGAAATCCAGAGGCTAAACCACCTCCAACCTCATCAAACTGTGATCACACCAAAACCGGTGCCCCTATCATGACTGAACTGAACTTGGAATGCCATCTAGAATCCATCATTATCCTTGAGGAATTTTCTATCTCCTTTTCTCTCAGGCTTTACTGCAATCCAATCCTGGATTAGTAGGCCTTAAATCAAGGCCAGTATCTCGTGCTTTACCACAATCCAAAGCCAAATCACTAGGCCATAAGTCGAGACTTCTCCCTCAAGCTTTACAATGTATCCCGCCAAAACCGGTCAAGGGATTCCTAGGCTTTGGGAATGAAACTTGAGACCACCTCCACCCCAGATTCTGAAATCCATCCAGTAAACCAAAGGTCAAAAACCAAAATAAACATCCCAACACCATGGAATCTGGAAAAAGGCAAGGCTAGGCAGAAAGCTAGTGTCATAACCCGACAAAAGCATGCCACTGACAACAAGAGAACCATACACCAACATGCAAAGACATGCATGTCCAAACCAGCTAGGAAATCACACATGCAAAATTTAAGATGCACGTATTCCTACTGAAGCTTCCTGATCCTACTCTTCTTCCTTGATCTTTGATTTCCTTCCTTTCCCTTTGCTTGCTTTTCCTTCCTTGATCCAAATCTAGAGTGCTCAAAGAAAACTCTAAGCGACCAAGAGTGAGAGAGAGAGAGAATAATGAGAGACCTCCAAACTTGAATTAACAAAAGGTTACCAACTAATCCTTAGAAGCCTTTTTATTAATGAGGCCTCTATTTTCTTCATTTTCCATTATTTTCCTTCAATTTCCTCCTCATGTGCAACTTGTGACCTTTCATCTTACTTTTCTCCTAATTTCCTTTATTTTCATAAATATATGTGCCAAAATGCCTTTTATCCTTTTAATGCCTTTGCCTTAGCCTTTGCCAATTTTCCTTAGCCAAAAACACATCCATTGATGCCCACTAGGATATCTTTGCGTACCATTAATATTGGAATAAGTGTCCCTTAAATGTGGTCTTATTTTGCCTTTATTAACCTTTATTACATGGAATTTTCACTAGGGCTGTTACAAAAGGGTTGTCCTAAACTATGTGAACAGTGCATAGAGTTCGAGGTTGAGTCCATAAATGAAGCGAGGTATGACCACACTATTTTGAGGGAATCCTAATCTTCAAGTGGGCCATATTTAGCCTGAGAGAATGTATTGTGGTGAATGCAGATGAGCAACAAAGTAGGGCTTGCATAATCTGGTTTCTGAAGGATAAAAAACAACATATGTACAATAATTAGAGGATTGTAAGTGGTTTATTATTAAGGCCTAAGTGTTGTGGACAAGTGGAAAACTTGTCACATCAAGTGGGATGTACATTGATTGACTTTTGAAGAAACCCTAAGAAGTAGTCTTTCAAAATCTGAAGGATGCTTAGAGGGTAGACCTTAAGAAGCTCTCTGTACAGTGAAGTGCAATAATTAGACATATTTTTAAGGACAATAAAGTAGTAGACACTCACTATAAAATGGGTTGTGTTTGGAAGACCTTATGAAATAAATCTTGGAGATATTACAATGTAGTTTGATTGGTGTCCTAAGGACTATCAATTTGAGGGATATGCATAGAAAACTTAAGGAGAGTCATCCTAGAGGTAGGACTGACAAGAAGGTTTATTTGAAGACCTTAAGAGTTGGTTATTTTGGAAAGATGAAAATAGCAGGTAGAGGGCAGAACTATGTAAGACTATAGAGTTGTGTTGTTAGCAAAGTTTACTGAACAATGGATTGGCTGACCTAGTATTGTGATAATCATAACTATGTGATGAACTATCTTCAAGAAAAGAAGCAGTGAAGGAAGTAGTGTTGGACACGGTTTCGGATGTTATAGGTGAAGACCTTAAGTACAAGATAATGATCTATTAGGAGGCCGATTTGGAGCCCTAGGAGTTGCAAGATGAGTAATCTCAGTGATAAGAGGGTTAGTTGAGGAAGCTACAATTATAACTGGTAGCTAAGTATGGGGAGTATGAGTACTTTTGATGCAACTTGAGGCTTGTTAATGTATTCTCCCTAGTTGAGAGGAGTGAGCATGGATTTCTCCTGTCAGGTTGAGAGGGAGTAAGTTTGGACACTAATTCTCCATATGTCAGGTATTAGGCTGGGACTAACAGCTATAAATATAGTGCATGCATCACAGATAGGGAGAATGATGATTTGAATTAGCATGGTTCTCCTTGTGACAGGAACTGTGATCGATTAGGAATTATATCTAATTCAAGTACATGGACATGGGTAAGGAGAACGGTGGATTGGATAATCATCTTGGAAAAACATTCTTGGGTCACGTATTATGATGGATTAGGATGGAAATCCTAAGTCAAGTACATGGACTTGGATAAGAATGGTATGATGGACAAACATTTCCTTGAGGGAAATGGTCCAATGAAAGATATACTCTGAGTATCTTAAGTGGAGTATGTACCTCAGTGAGGCAGTGTGGTGTCCCATGGAATGCCTCTCAGCTTTGTGCTATGATCTTGTGAGAGATAGAGTGTACCTCTTAAGGCCTTGGTAATGTGACAATGTTGACTATGATAATCATCGATGCATATCAATTTGCATCCCTTCTTATGAAAATATTTCAACTTGAGATAGACATGTAGAGTCATTATGAATACCTCCCTAGTTAAGAGGGAGTGTTGAAAAAGTAAATAGGTTCGATCTTCATTCTTGTATCAATTTGCATTTTTGTGTAAAAGAAGAAAAATAATTTTATTTGTCCAAGGATGGTTTTCATGCTGAAGTCTAGATTAAGCATGTTCTTCATGCTTCTAGGTTTTTATTAAGTCAAAGAATTAAATTTGATTCAAAGTCCATTTGGACTCTTTGTAAGAAAAAGGAAAAAGAATTTTTGTTTAGTAAAAAAGTGTCAAATTGACCTCCATAAGACCAAGTCGTCCCTCTAGATGGTTAAGTCGACTCACTCAAACGGACATGCATGCTCGTATGTGAGAACAACCATTTATAGGTGTGAATCCTCCTCCAAAGCAGAGGCAAATCATTCAGGTTCTGTAATGACATGTGATTTACAATGGAAAGGATATGTGAGTCTTCGTGGAAGGATAAACAAGTTCTCTAATTTTTTTATGGTAGGGCCGAAAATCTGAAGTAGTCCACAACTTTGTGTCATGGCCGAAAATTTGAATAAGTCTGTAATTTGTAGCAAGGCCAAAATTTCTCTGAAGTTGGTAATAGGACAGTGATCTGATTTTGCAATTTGATTGAAGTTTGAAGAAGCTTGCCTTTGACTGTGACTTGGGAGCAGGGTTTACTTGTGGATCTTATGGAGGAATTTGTCTTGGTATTTGGGTCTTAGAGGTCTCATCTTGATATGATTCTACAAGAAGAGGATTGTTTGGATTTCCCCAGTTATGGAGTTTTTTCCTAGCGTGGAGCCTATACCTTGTGTTATTTACGTTTTTGATCTTCACGTTTTGATAATTTCTTTATGAATAAGTAAAACATAATAATGAAATGCCAATAAATATCACAAGTAATTATCAAGTAAGGAAAATCTACTAATGCCTTAATTTTCCAACATTTCCAATAGTAGAAACGAGAGCTTGAAAAGTTACAACTTTAGGATATAAAGAGGGATAACCCCCTCTAGTAGCCAAATCCATGGTTGACACCAAGTTCTCACCAAGATTGAGCAAAATCACTTATAGGAGGACTCAAAGGTAGCACAGACTTAATTCGTTGAGATAAAATCTTAGTGGTTAATACCAGTCTTACAAAAAGAGACAACATGCATATCTTACAATTCAAAGTGATTCATATTTCATTAAAGAGCCTAAAATTCCCAAAACAAAAAAAAAAAATCAACATGATGGTTGTAAATGGTTGTTAACTTCAAATATCCAACATCATAAAATGAATGATAAAAGATGTCCATAATAAAAACATTGAAATAAAACATGCACATAGCACTCTTCATTGACATCACCTTGAGTATATTCATCACTTAACGTGATAACATTGTTGTTCTCAAAAAGATGGTTTGATCTTAGATTGTGTCTTATTATGAACCATCAATCCTTATCCATCACATCAAATTTGACAACAATAACAACAAAAAAACATTTATCGTGGTGTTTTGGAAAAAACATAACATTCCTTCTTTTCATTCCACATCTTTAGCCCACTATCATGATATTCCTTTGCATTACTTTGTTCAAACAACACTGAAAATATGAGAAATCCACTTGCATGATATCTGACATCTTTCCAATGTAACTTAACTTTCCCTATATAAGGATATGATCACAATAGCTAGCACAACTAGATTGGTCAAACTTGATAGCCAACCTGTAATCAAGTGTGGTATGCATGTCTTCAAAATCGTCAGTGCAAAATAATGTATGTCAGCATATATGGGAAAAAAATGCAAGTTTAAAAATGTGAATAACTTAAGCGTTAATAAAAACACAATACATCTTATAATTTAAAATTGCATTAGAAAATGAAAATTGTACATAGAGATATTAATATAGGACCACTATGATCAATTCTTGCGTTTAGTACATCCTCTTCACCACATGGGTAATGATCATATGCACCATATTTATCTTTGATTTGGTTAGCCACTCAACTACTAGGATAGACTCTGTTAGCATATTTTCTATGAAATGATTAGGATAACACTTCAACCTTTCAATCATTTGAATTCTTTCGTGTCATTGTCCCATGTCCTTCTTTTATATTCATACAAGACAAACCATGGTTGCATTTCATCCACATTGTAAAGAATAAATTTATTGATGACATTTATTTTTCAATTCATTGATGTATTCATGGAAACAAAACAAATAGAAAGAGATCAACTAGTATTATGAATTTTAGTGTAAACTTTTACTTTGTAGAAAATTGCCAAAAGATAAGTGACTTACTCTTTATCATGTGCAATTTTCCATTCATTTGGAGTAGCTCCCCTTCCCATTTGTCCTCATCCCATTGGTTGTCCCAACAAATCCCACAACTATGTTTTGTATTTTCCTGATAAAACTATGAGCATAATATAATGATGCATATAATAAGTACCCCTCAACTATGTACTCGGGTTTTTCCTTTCATAAGATAAAACCCTTCAACTTTTCCATGTGCCTCTCAAAGAAAAACATTCAATGATAAGAGACCATTTGAACTAATTCAAACTTATTAGCTAAGTGAATTAAGAGATGGACCTACAAGTACATGAAACTCAAGGGTTGTTCCTTCCAAAACATACTAACAATCTTAGCTATCTCTTGATGCCAATGTATAATATTGGCCATGTAAATGTCCTTTTATGCAATACAATGCATAAATACAAAAAATTTAGATATGGCACATCATAAGCCTTGGGTGAAGTCATTGTTCACAAAACCATGCATGGGAAAAGGATTATGACACTACAAAATAAACATGTACATAATTAATTGGCATTAAACTATGAATGCATAACATATTATAACCCAGATTTAAAAAATATAAATGTGTCATCAAATACATGCCCTTAGAAGGTTAAGATGGTCCTGTAGTTTCCATGCCAACAAATGTTCTTTTATGGTGAAGCAATGTCATTGAGCTAACTTTTATAAAGAATATGACCAGGCCTAATATAACATCCTCCATGAGAGAAAGATCATTTTTCTTTGAAATCCATGGGAGATTTCCTTATTTAAAGACCAAGATTGACTGCTAACTTTTATAAAGAATATGACCAGGCCTAATATAACATCCTCCATGAGAGAAAGATCATTTTTCTTTGAAATCCATGGGAAATTTCCTTATTTAAAGACCAAGACTGACTAGCCTATCCTTTACTTTATTTTCTTAGCAAATGTTTCTTTTTAGTATTTGAAAAAATAAGATATCTCCTAATATCCAATGTGTCAATTTTTTTCACAATATGCCCCTTCATAAATAAGATGAAACATTTATGAATATATACTTGGGATCTAGTAAGAGGGAAACCTTAAGATGATTTAATTTCTTTCATCCTAATGGGATTTTCTCAACATAGGTGTTAGAAAGTTTAGGATCATCGAATATATGTTTCTCATTTGAATCAAACAATTCTACAATTTCCTTCTTTTTCTCTATTCATATGCTCAAGGTCATTTTATCAATGTCATTACTTGAGGTTTTTGGGTTTAAGGATCAACACAATTGGAGAGGATTAGAGTAGATTATATTCATCAAGCTAGGGTAAGTCCACCCTTTATCCCTAGAGATTTTAACCTTCAAGGACTAGATAAGGGAATGGGCCCACCTACTGCCTCTTCCATGTATAGGAAGAAGGGTTAGTTTAAGAGTGATAATGAAAATAAAATACCATGCCCACTTATTTTATTGTTATCATCCATAAACATAAACAAGACAAAAAAAGTATACATACTTAAAATTATCATGCATTCGTTCAAGCTTCATTAGTATCCATCCAAGAAAAAACTGAAATTGGCATCAACAAGGCCTCTCCAGTAGGTCACTCAACTCATCCATCCACATCCAAATTATAAGAAAATAAAATTGCAAAAAATTCAGACTTGCTAAGGTATTTCTCCCCCAATCCAATCATGAGAAAATTAGAGGAAGTGTCTCTTTATTTATAGGGAGAGAGACTCAACTACTTCTCAAAATTAAAATTAATTTCCTGAGTGAAGGCCCCAAATATAGCATAAGGATGGGTAAAAATCCTTCATACACAATTAATTAATTTAAAATATTAGAATGCACGAGATTTTCTAGACATGTGTACATAATCTAAGGGGCATGACCCTTGAGAGTTGAAACACACGATGAAAATGGATTTCAAGAATAACATCCATCCTTTGAAGGTCCTTTATTGTGCACGTGTCCTTAAATAGACCTACCATCAACCATACTATAGCCTTACTTCAATGTGGGTGCACAACTCCACCAATGTCTAAAGCATCATCCAAGAGGGTTGTATTAACACAAGTACCCCTTTTTCAAGCAGCGTGTCTCCTCCACAAATTGTGAAAGTGAAAACTTAAGGTAGGTAGGTCTTCAACCAGACCCATAAGGTTCTTCAATCATCCTTTTAGGGTAGAAGTGGTCTTTCAAATGTAGACTACTCACTCTTCAAAAATAAAGACACCCCTCAACAATGATACATCTATTTTACAAATTAAATGATGAGCTCAAATAGAGGTTGGCCCTCCTCATTTGCACACACTTGAAGTTTGCTCAAAATCATAAATTAGGTCAATTTCACATTGATATTGGTAAATTTACCATCCCTTTTCAAATTCATTTCATAAACCATATATACACAGGTTACCCACCTTGAAGGAGGGACTTAAAATGTTAAAATCCTAAAATGTAAATATAGGGAGGACTATAAGTCGCTACCAAAATCATACACGCACCCTTTCATACACATTCAAATATGTAGACCTTATTCTTTGCATATTATATAGTACAAATGTGTTGTCTGTACATCATCTTTATATCATAACAACAACATTGTTTGGTAATTCTTCAATTACCACATAATCGATTCCCTAGAGCATTCTCCTATCAATTCAAAAAACTAGCCCTTATAACCTTGGACTCGTCACTTTAAAACATCTAGTTTTAGAGGTGATGGTTGAGGAAACAAAAAAATAGGTGGATATTCAGTCCATGTCAAAACTAAAAGGCACGTCAAAACCTTTAGCACCTCCTTTCAGTGTGGCAGTGAGGGAGACAAAGGCATCCTTCTTAATGCCATAATCCCTCAAAGCATTTGTCAATTTTAATTCCATGCCCTCATAGAGGATTCTTGTACTCCCCTATGGGATACCTATCAAGTGAAATATTTTATTTGCAATTGAAGATATAGCCTCTTGTTCATAGACCCTGAGGCACAATGATTTTCCGGATAGGGTTTTAACAAATATTGGGAATCCTTGATCATCAAAAGCACAAGAACCTTCCCTTAGCTAAATGACATAAGAATCAGGAACCAACAGTACACTCTTAAGAAGTTGCTCAAAACTTTCATCAATCACTATGCGAGAAGACTTAGGATGTTGATTAAATTGCAATGACACCCCAAAATTAGGGTCTCTCTGAAGCGTCTCAATTATAACATGAGGAAAAAATCATCAGTTCTTGCGACATGTAGATATGTGACAGTGGCTTGGAGGGCCTATCTATCCTCTACAGGGTTGATTCCCTTAGGCCAAGTCTTAGTCTATTTGCAAATGACATTGGGAACCTTGGTGCGCGGGGCTGCAGCGATGGAAGAATAGGAAACGGGGGGTAGTTGAGACAAGGGGTTTCTCTGAGGTGGTGCAGGAGGCGATGCTTTGTATCATCATCATGTGTCTCCTTGGTTTCAATTGTATAAAATTATTACGTTCTTTAAACTCTTTGCCCATAACCAGATTTGGATCCCTATATTCACAAGTGATTTCATCTATGTGGGTGCCAATTTCAATTTTTGGGGAAAAAACATCTTCTAGAGTAGCAAATCTTTCATCTTCTAGGAAAACCAAAAAATGTTGTTCCAAAAATATTTCATTCTTATTTCAACCTAGTTCATCAAGAGGATAATGGGGCTATGTTTGGTACAGATGTGTGGTATTTTTCTCGTCCATGTCACCCTTGATATCTTCAAGAAAACCAAGAAGATATTCCCCTTGTAAAGATACCATTGAGTCCTAGTAGGTTTCTTCAAACTTTTGAAATATTGGGCCCCTATATTTGAGAAATTCTTCAATAAATCCTTGAGAGAAGATATGATCCTTTGACTGTATGATCACTTGTACCATTTTTTTCAGCTTTTAACCAGGAGAATAGGTGAATAGCATCATGAACATGTCCTAATGTCCCATATTGAATCTTGATGCAAACTCGAGAAAATTATAGCATGGAGAATAGTTGAAGAAGGATCATCATCATGTTTTGGAATTTCTTTAAATTAATCAACATTGTAGTGATTAGGGTATCCATTATTACTCTTAATATCAATAGCCTCATAAACTTCATGGAATTCTCATCGAGCCATCTCAACCACATATGTTTTTCCACTATGAAATTTCAAATTTGATCATAAATGTGACTTCATACTTTTTACACAATGGCGTAACCAAGGTGAGTTCTCAATGCCTTCATAATGATGCTTATCTCACCTCACAAACATCAAGTCTTCAAACTATTCAAAGAACAGTGCCTTCGTTCTTCCAATGGTATCACCAAGAAGAGATATTAATGTGAAATCTTGCCCAATGTCATTTTCCAAGAAATGGAATTCATTCCCAACAATGGTGCCAACATGTTACAACAAAATCTCACACTTTTTTAGATAAAGTCCTAAAGCTAAAATGTGAGATCTTGTGTAATTAATAGGAGGCCACTGCCACCTCATCAATGTTCTTCTTACTTCTAACCAACCCTCTTCTTGTTCAAGGGGCTTCTCCCTAGTAAATATTAGGGATCTAATGGCCTAGTCAAACCATGTCAAGAGCCCCCTAAGGCTTTTGCTTCTATCACTACAAATCAAAGGATCAAATCATTAGGGTTTAAGGTGGATTTTAAAGATATTATTGTTGGGACTTTTAGGGTAATTTCTATATTTGATTTCAAATGGAAGGTCCTCAAACACACACAATCAAGGAATTGCGAGGTAATTTTAGAGAGTGAAACCCAACAAAATGATTTGAAGGATTTTAAAAGGTAAAAGGTGATGGAGAACAAAAGATCATTTACTTAGCTTTCCAACATATGTTTCGAGGCATATGGAGTCAATGATCAAGGTACTTGAGGAATATTGGAGTAGATTTAGGTTTACTAGGCTAGGCGTGAGTCCCCACATTATCCCTATCATTTTTAATCTTAAACTATGGGACAAGTGAAGGATCCAACCTATTCCTTCCTCAATTTCTAGGAAGAAGGGTTAGGTTAAAAAGGACAATGAAATTAAAATACTATGTCCACTAGCTAAATACTTAATTGCCATCATTCATAAACATAATTAAGACAAAGAAAGTCCACTTACTTGGATTATCATGCATTCATCAAATTTTCACTAATTACCATCTTAGAAAAGAGTGAAATCCACATCAATAAGGCCTTTCTAAGAGATTGCTCAATTCATCCATCCATAGCCAAATTATAAGAATATAAAATCTTAGAAATTTAATACTTTCTAAGGGATTTCTCCTATAATTCAACAAAGATAAAATGAGAGGAAGTGTCTCTCTATTTATAGGAACAGAGACTCAACTTCCTCTTATAATTAAAAATCGATTTCCTGAGTGAAAGCCCCTAATCTAGCCTAAGGAGGGATAAAAATCCCTTTGTACAATTAATTAATCTGGAATATTATAATGCGAGGGGTTTTTTAAGGCAATTATATAAAATCTAAGGGGCATGCACCCTAAAAAAGGGCTTCCAAGCATATCATCCAACCTCCAAAGGCCCTTCAACATGCATGGATACTTAAATAAGCCTACCATCAACTATCCTCCAAGATTGCTTCAAATGTGGGTTCACAAGCCTGCCAACATCCAAAACATAATATAAGAAGGGTTGTCTTAACACACAATTATCCCTTATAAGTAGCTTATATCCTCCACAAATTGTGCAAATGAATCCCTAAGACAACTGGGCCTTCAACAAGACCCACAAGGTTCTTCTTGGCTTCTTCGGAGGCAGATATGGGCTCCCAAAGTTGACCACTCATTCTTTAAACAACAAGAAACCCTTCAACATTGAGACAACCATTTTATAAATTTAATGATAAACTCAAACAAAGGTTGATTCTCATCTTTCACACATACTTGAAAGCAACTCAAATTATAATTTTATGCCAATTCCACATTAATATGGGTTGTCTCACCATCCCTTTTCAAAAATTCATTGCATAAACCATATATATGCATGTCATCCACCTTAAAGGAGGGACTTAAAATGTTACTCTTGGAATGTAAATATAAAAAGGACTATAATTTGCTATTCTTGGTGCCCTTTCATTCACCTTTAGCTCTATAAATCGTATTCTTTGCACACTATAGAGTATAGATGTGTTGTCTCTACATCATCTTTATATCATATCAACAACATTGTTTAGTAATCTTGAATTACCACATTGTAAAATTTCTAGATGCTTTAAGCATTATTCCATCAATTCAACTAGCTCACCCTTCTAACTCTAGTTTCATCACTTTAAAATTTTCAACTTCAGGGGAAATGATTAAAGACACAACAAAATAGGTGGATATTCAATCCACCTCAAAACTAGAAGGCACTCCATTTATAGGCTCTCACTCGAGTCATGAAAATTCCTAAACCATTGTGAATCTCTTGAATGTCATAGAATCATTGACCAAAAGACGATATCTTGAATGAAAATAATTTAATGGAGGCATGAATACCCAATAATTGAATAAGGTGGTATAATCAACATCAATAAAAATGAATGATATCTCACTAGAGTAAACCAACTAGCTTTACACCATTTTCAGTTTTATTTTACTCAACCTGTATTACTTATCTCTCAATGAATTCAATCATACAATGCTTATCTATTGTTCCTTTTTCCAATATATCCTCTAAAAAGTCTTCTCAAGTTTTACTCCACAATGCATGTGGATACAAGAACTCATGAATTCTCCTAGAGAAATGGAACCTTAGGCTCATCTCCCTTATTAGTGTCACTACAAGATAATCATATTAGGGTCTCTTGATCCTAATAACACTAGATAATTGGGAAAAAATAGGTCTTGTTTGCTAGATGACAAGAATTTCAACTATTCATTACATGCAATCTCTTCACAATATTCATATACATCTCCCAAGGTACATCTCTAACGAGCATGCTATCTCCTTCATTGTTCTGATACACGAAGACATAATCCATTTCATTAAAGAGGCTTGATTGATTGTTATCATTTTTAGGTAAATAACTTGCATATGTTCATGCTTTGGCCCATACAATTTATCCATAAACCACTTCAATTCAACTTTTGAAAGGGTCGCTACTATTGGTCTTGCAATTTTCATTTCACTTGTGATGAACTAGCCAAACCAAGTAGTGGTTGACCTCCAGGAACCCATATTTTGTACAACAATCTTGTGGGTAACAATGTCCTAACATTGCACTTGTTGTAGCTCTTATCAATTCCATCATTCAACGTTCTGGTTGACTACAAGAATATGCAAACAAGCCTTTGTATACTAAACTGGCATAGTTTACAAGAAAGAAAGTGATTTATTCTATCGAGGGTACATTAAAATCCTTCTAGAAGTATGAGGAGATGCAAGGCTTTACCATTTAAGTGATCCATATTGAGAATGATACTTCATGTTCCCTAGTTTAACTCTAGGTGTCTTCATTGGGCGTGAAGTGTACAACACCACAAACCCTTCCCCCCTCTAAGAATAATCGCAACCATATGATTACATTATGGACATGTCAGAGGGAGACTTATGAGGGAGTGTGTTGACACACACTAGAGGTCTAAATATATGTCAAGCGAATATTGGTTCTGTCTATAATGAGGATCCAAATCATCATTCCCTGGGTTCAAATTTTCTTCTAATATATGCATCATCATGGGCGGAGGACACATTGATGGAGAATATTAAAGAGGAAGTAAAATGTTAAGAAACCAAGATGCTAATATATTAGGATTGATTTCTCTTAACTTGATAATTACTTGTGAATGTTTGTTGGATTCTTATTAAATTTATGTTATCTTCATCAAGCAATTAACAAAATTGAACAAAACATGAAGATCACGAGACAAAGGACACGAAAATTAGGCTCCAAGCCAGGGTAAAACCCCCACAAGGGGGGGAACCCAAGAAATCCCCTTCTTATAGAATCATATCAAAGTGAGATATCCAATACCCAAGACCAATACTAATACTACCACAAATACCCGAAGTCAACCCTCCTCCAAGTCTCCTCAACAAATCGAAGTTAACAAAAGTCAATGTTGGTCAAACTTCTTTGAAATCTATTCAAATCTTTGAAAATCTTGGACCTACAATGAAGGTCGAATTTTCACCCTGTAACAACCTCAAAAATCACAAAAAATATCACACGTGTGGATAGAATTAGGGCACAAACAATTCATTTTCTCTCTACAATGACTTTCTTTGATTTTCTTCCTTTTCTTGCACAAAAATTGATGTGATTCGATTGGTGACAAATGAGGTCAAACTTGTCTTATTTATACATGTCCAGGAGGGTTGAATAGCTACCCCTAGGGAAAACTTGTCCAAGGAGGGTCGACTTGGTCTTGTGGATGACATTTTGACTTTTTTGCTCAAGACAAAAATAATTTTCCTTTTCTTACAAGACGTCCAATTGGGACTTTGACTCAATTACATTTCTTTGACTCATAATAAATTTTCTTTTGACTCAATTGACCCTATAAGCATGAAGAACATGCTTTGAATAGAAACAAAATAATAATAATGAATATGATAAGTGAATATGATAATACATTAATAATACATTTGAATTACATTATGAAGACCGACACTAATTACATTTCCAACACTTAACTAGGAGGGTATTCATAATGACGCAATAGGAAACTCTCAAGTTGAAATATTCTCACAAGAAGGGATCTAGATTTATAAGCATCAACATAACCAACATTGTCAAAAAATAGCAAGGCCTTTACTAACAAGCTCTATCTCTCCACTAGATCAGAGCACAGTGTTGGAAGGCATAAATTTTGGACACTACCACCTCTCTAAGCACATACCCCATCTGAATGTTCACAAGGTATGTCCTCACAAGAATACCCTTATCTTGGATACACATCCTTAAATAATATCGATCCTCGAGACTATTGTTATCTTGGATACAAATCCTCAAAGGATATCGGTCCCATATGCTTATCCAATCCACCATTCTCCCTACTAGTTCCTTCACTAGGCTTACAGTTGTTAGTCCTGTCCATATTGCATGACACATGGAGAATACGGTGTCCACCGTCACTCCCTCTCAATCGAGGAGGAGATCCTCACTCCCTCTCAAACAGGAAGAAATAACCACAAGCCTAAACTTGTCTAAAAAATACTCATTAATGCATCAGCTACTTGTTCTTTTGTGGAGATCTTGTTGTAGCTTCTCGACTCCTATATGTATCATCATATTGAATCATAAAGCACTTCGACCTTCCTAAAAATATTTATATCAAATCCACGTGTCATCAAATAGTTCATCAAGTGCCTTATGTTGAAAAATGCAGCAAGAAATTCTCAATTTTATTTTTCCTTGATTAAATTGAGAAAAAATTAATTTCCACATCAGTAAACAACTTGGATGATGTTAACTTGTGTGACATGGCTTGTGTCACACATTTTACTCAGCAGATTTACGTTGGAGTTAGAGTTCAGTTTTGCATGTGTGATTGCTAATTTGTAGCAATCAAGGGCAGTTATCTCAGGATGTTTTCAGTTAAACTAATTCCAGCTTTTTGAGGAACTAGTGGAAGGTCAGTTAAGCAGTGAGACTTTAGTCAAACTCAAGGATAATATAGTTAAATGATCAATCATCCCAAAATAGCTAGTGTATGCAAAGAATTCAAGTTACCCAATTGAGGTGGAGATTCCAAGGCAGTGTAACATCAGTTGTAGACTAGTCTTGAGTGTACAAGTGTTACCTTCTATCAGATGATTATCCTAAACGAATTGTGCAATTCAATTGAAGGATGTTTACTAAATAATGGGGGCTAATTCCTTAAGGAACAAGGCAACGAAATAAGAGCTCAAGCTGAGGGAAAATTTGACTAAGTCTGGGTCAGAGGCCTTCAGCGAGTAGAGAGATAGGTTGTGCACTTGCATGGTGAGCTCAATTGAGCAAAGAAATTGCAATACATCTCTATTTCATGTGATTAATGCAAGAGGCATAGGGGTTTTAGCAGATTTATTTCCCTAGATAAAAATATTTGTTGCATGTGTATTATTCCTTCTTGCATGTCTGAATTTTTTGTTCTAAATTGTGAATTAATGTCCGCAGAGCAATAATGTAGATTTGTGTCTTGTGATTTTGATTAAAACTTCTTGAGCAGTTGCAAATCTACAACCTAATTTCTACACCTTGTGGAGTCAAACTTCTTCATAAGCCTTCACATCTTCTTCCTTTGTATTGCAACAAAGTTCAACTTCGTGTTCTTCCAAGAAATCATATCAGTATCCAATTATCATTAGTAGTATCACTATCAACAATAGAACCTGTCAAACCAATCAATGTAGAACCAATTATAGCACCCTCTTTCCAACTGAGGTGGGTGAACTTCTTCTTGATTAATATTGAATCCAACATATCATCAAGTGATCAACAAACTGTCTCTTGACTTCTTATATCAGTTCACTACCTTTTCTGCCTCTATAGTGTGTATACTTATGTTATATATTCTTCCTGAACGCCAAACTATATCAAAACATTTGATGTCATTCCTCATTATCAGAGTATATATATATATATTATATTATATATTATATATATGTATACATACATATATACATACATATATACTATATGTATGTATATATATGTATATATATATATATGTGTGTGTATGTATATATGTATGTATATATGTATGTATACATATATATCATACATATACATATACATATATATACATACATACATACATATATATATATATATATATATATATATATATATTATATATATATATTATATATGTGTGTGTGTGTATGTATATATGTATGTATACATACATTATACATACATATATACATACATACATATATATATATATATATTATATATATAATATAATATTATATTATTTATATATATATTATATATATATATTTATATATATATGTATATGTATATATTATATATATATATGTATATATATAGTAGTGTCAACATAAGTTTTGACAATAATCTATTTGGCTCTCATGTGTCAAACAACCATCTAAAAGAGTCTTGACTTTCCTTTTCAACTATTTGACCAAGACATATCATGCTTTTGCTATTAATTCTCTACCCAAGTACATTTCTAACCTAAATGCATCATGTTCTTCCTTGAACTACCTCTAAAGATATGATTCCTCTTTTGAGATAGTTGATTGCAAGATGTTTTATAAAAACTTCCTCTGAGATAAGTGTACTTATTCCTTCCAAGCTGCCAATTAATTGATTTCTTTGACCAAAACTTACTTCTTCAAACTTCTTTGAAGGTGATGTCCATGAAATAAGATTCCTCCTTTGTGATGAGAGTAACCTCATTTATGTTGCATCTAGATTGTTATTCAATAAATAGATTTTTTTCTATGTTCCTTTGAATCTTCAAATGCTAAACTTTGGTAGTATCATTAGTTTTGGTACTCAAAACAAAATATAATGCTAGAGAGACTTGTATGATGTTGCATAATGACCTTGACTCTACTATTATTTTGTTTCTATTGTGAATCTTGTAGTTCTTCCTTGCTAAATGGCTACTTCTAAAACTTCATGATGAAACTAATTGCTTTAGTGGTTGTAGAATATTTGTGACCATGGAATGACTTGTAGATAAACTTTGATGACCCAAACTCTTCTATTATGGCTAGCGATATGATGAGATGACTGCTTTCAACTCTTTGTGAATATATGCAACTGAGTGTCCCTTCTAGAACTCCATGTAGACTCTATTCCTTTTCAATGTTATATGCTTCTTCAAAATTTATTTTCAATGACACTATAATTTGTGAATCCCAAGAATATTTCACATAAATGTAACTATAAATGCTACTCTAAATGCCCTAAAAATGAAAACAGTTTACTTAGAAACCTAGTATTTATCAATTTCTTCAATAACAGAGGTCCTTGTTGTCTTCAATCGTCGTTTTCTTCTCGACTCCTTCATCTTCTGTAATGTGAGCTTCACTTCTCTCCTTCCTCTTGTTGTACTTCTTGTTCTTAGGATCTTTGGGACAATCTCTTTTATAATGTCCATATTCATTGCAACCAAAGCATTGCACTTTAGACATGTCTCAGTTTCCATGTGGCTAATTATTTTTGTTGTTATTGTATCTACAATGAGGTTCAAATCTTCCAAATATTCTAAACTTATTCCTTGATCTAACAACAAAAGCTTGAGCATTTTCATTATTGGGTTTTGTGTCATTCTTGGATTTTAACCTTTCTTCTTCTATAACACATTATGCCCAAAGTTATTCAAATGTTGTAGTTTCTTTCTTGCATAGATGCTACTTACAAAACCACTACAATATGGCGGTAGGGCATTGAGTAATGAAGTGATTAATTCAAAATCAGATATGACTTCTCCAAGCCCTTGAAGTTGATCCTTCAATTTTTAGATTTTCATAAGGTATGAGGCCACATAGTCATCTTTTGATATCATTGTTCTACAAATTTGGTTTCGTAAATATATTTTCTAACTTGTAGTGTTGATGGAATATAGTTTGACCAATTTATCGTATACTTCTTTGGATGTGGATAGTCTTGAAACAAAAGAGATGGTGATCCTTGATAGAGTTAAAGTGGATCCTTTGAGCCCTAATTTATCCCTTTGAGCCCTAATTTATCCCTTATTGTACTTCGCCACTTCTTGAGCCTTATCCTTGTCTGGTTCTGGAACTTTTTCTAGTACGAAATCCATGACTTCATTTTCTATAAGAACCAAACCAATTCTCTTTTTCCAAGCCTTGAAATTAAAGGCTCCATCAAGTTTGTTTCCTTCCTTGCAAATAGATTCCAATTGACTATGAGGTTGATACATAGAGTATAAATAGTACTTATTTGTCAAAGGAGAATGATTTTAATAAGAGTGCTTCCAAGAGTCTCCAAAGATGTTCTTTAGTGGTGGTTCCTATAATGATGTCTTCAAGGATGGTTGCTACAATAACGTCTTTGAGATGCTATAATGACTTATTCAATGATGGGTGATGAATGAGAAATATCTTGACAACATTTCCAAAATCCGTCAATAATGTCAAGAGAGAGAGGTTGTTGCTACAATGGTCTTCTTAAAAAGTGAGTCACGACTGCTACACAAATGATGATATTTTGATCTTCTTCTTTCTACCACTAATAAAAGGAATATATTCAAGTATAATTGTTGCAATAAGTGTCCTCAAATGTAGCTATTGTAAGTGTGTCTTAAGAGTGAGATAATTGTTGTAGAAGTATCTTCAAATGTGCCAAAAAAATGTCATCTTCAAGTTGCCTTGCCCTTCACCTTAGCTTTGATACCATGTTGAGAAACCAGTATGCTAGTAGATTAGGATTGATTTCTCTTAACTTGATAATTACTTGTGAATGTTTGTTGGCTTCTTATTGAATTTATATTCTCTTCATCAAGAAATTACCAAAATTGAACAGAACATGAAGATCATTGTTGTCACTCACTACTATTTAGTCACGAGTTGCTTTAGAAAGTCAAATAGCAGTGATGTTTGAGGTTGATTCCTAAGTCTCGAAAGTTGTCAAAGCTTGATCACCCCCCCCCCACCACCAATGGCCTAGTGCTCGAAAAGAGATTTCCAACAGTATAAATAAGTCCATAAAAGGGTTCCTGGTTCAAAAGATACACTCAATTGAAGAATCCCTTTGGAAAGCCCTAAAAGCATGAAAATGAGAAAAATGGCTAAGTGTTGGAGGGAGAGATCACAATCGAGACATTGGAGGCATATCAGTTATCGATGAAGTCAAAAGGCACTCAATTAAGACTTATCGGTGGAAGCGAAGGTCGATTACAACATGGACCAAGCTGTCGGGGGAGGTCGATTTCCAAAATACAAAGAAAAATCACTGCAAAACAAGGCCCGGGTCGTTCCTTCTCTCTCCTCCATGTGTTGCTCCACCAGCGAGATCGCATATCGACCATCGACGAAATCAAGAGGCACACACTTAAGGTTTATTAGTGAATGCTAGGGTTGATTGCGATTTTCAAGATTCCCCCCAGACGTGATAAAAGATCACAGTTTGGTTAATAAGGGCCCCGCATCCGGATTATCAATGATATCGCATTCCCATATATCAACATTCCCTAGGGCTCAGAATTAAGATTATCGGTGGTTAGGAAGGCCGATTGCGATTTACAATCCCGCATACTGCAATCGACGAGTTCAAAGAACGCAGCGGGGGCCGATATTGTGATATGCGAGGTTTCTCCCAGATGCGATAAATTATAAGCTGCAATCTGTATATATTTCGGGTCTGAGAAATCCACCAATAAGGGTTTCATTGTGATATAAGGAAAAAACCTTCCCCGCACGTTATGGAGATCCTTAAGCGCTTTACGAATGGGCTCTTGGTCTCCGCATATGGTCATATGCATAAATTCATAAAAGGGGCTATCAAAGAGGGCTTGAGACTTATTTAAAAGAAAAAATTGACATGTTCACCGATTTTCCTGTTCAAAGTTGTCCATCTACCTATTTTAATTAAAAATCTGCGACCAAGATAAAGCACTACACATAGAAATTTTCATGGATCGAGGGGGCAGATGCTGGAAATTAATGAAGTATGGGCATAATCAAGAGAAATACGGCCTGTCATGGCTTATTAGTCGGCACCGAATGAATTTTCACTACTGAAATGACTCAACGTCCATCAAATGGCCTGAAACCACCGAAGGAAGCTCAGAACAACAAGAATGTGGCTTAACAAGCGGCTTCTACTGAAACATCAGCAAGACACCTCCTCCTTCCTTTCTCAATCCTCTTCCTCTTTGTATTAATGATTGAATTTTTCCAAAGGGGGATTTAACTCTTTTGTAATTACTTTTCGGGGGGTAGAGCTTGACAAAGCCACAACAACTTGTCCTGTGTGACAGTTGAGGGCTCAAACTTGGATTTTTGTAAACATTAATGAAAGCCTCCCCTTCTCCTCTCATAAAAGGGTCAAAGCGATATGTAACGAGGGGAGGGGGGTTGGTTCGTTGGGTTGGTTTTGGGAGTGCTATTACAAAGATTCAGAGACCCAAGAGGGCTGATCTTTGTAATACCGCTTTGAATTCTATCTATTTGTAATGGGGGTTTCAATGATTTGAGGACTAAATGAAGGACCATTTATTGGGATTTGAAGCATATAGTTTTTTCCTCTGTTGATTCCAAACTTGTTATGGCCAATAAGTCTTTCCCTTTTGTAACTTCGTTTCATTATGTATTTCTTCCTCAAAACAGTATCAAGGTTGTTGTCATTTTTCTGGTTGCTAATGGATTTATCTGCACTGATAGATAGGAGAATATACATGTGCGAACCTTTAGATTTACTTCAGTTATTTTATATGCACTTAGTACCTGTTCTATTTCAGATTTACTAGTGCTTATAAATAGCTTACAATACCTGTGGTAGCCCAGACTTGCCTCATCTATTGAACAGAGTATGATACCCATTAATATGCAGTGAAGCCTTTGAACAACTCCCTCTGTTGTTGTCATCCCACTTTCCTATTCTTCCATCTTTTTATTGGAAAATTAGTGGCTAAAGATTATGTTTCTCAGCCTTCTATAGTTGATTTCCTCCTTGTCCTACTCTTCTCCATCATCATTTCAACTTCAGTTTAACCTATTCCATTTCCATGTGTAGGCCAGCAAAAGAAGAATCCATCCCTCTTTGAAGTTGTCCCATACAGCCCCTACACTTAAATCCTTAAATTAGCCTCAAATTCCCTCATTAGAGGCACATAGAACCGGAACTAAACCCTCTGACCACCATCTCAATTTCGTGACAATTGGAGTGTTGCACACCCCTTCCAAAAAATCTCACAAGCACTCCTCTACCCAAGATGTCCTAAGCACTGGTCTATAATCAACCCATAGGCAGTCTATAGGGAGCTTTCCTTGCCTCCTACTGCAATTGTGTTGTAGATTCAAGATTTAACCACAACAATCACAAAGAGACAAAGTACACAAAAATTAGGCTCCAAACCAGGACAAAACCCCACAAGGGGGAAACCCAAGAAATCATCTTCTTATAGAATCATATCAAAGTGAGATATCCAAGGCCAAGACTGCCAAAAATGCCCCAAGTCAGCCCTCCTCCAAGTCTCCTCAACAAATTGAAGTCAACAAAAATCAACGCTATTTAAACTTCTTTGAAATATAGTCAAATCTCTGAAAATCTCGAACCTATAGTGAAGGCCAAATTTCTACCCTGTAACAGCCTCAAAAATCAAAGAAAATCTTACACATGTGGACATAATTAGGGCACAAACATTTTTTTTCTATCTCCTTTGACTTTTGTTGATTTTCTTTCTTTTCATGCACATAAAAAGTCGAGCTTGTCTTATTTATACATGTCTAGGAGGGTCAAATAGTTACCCCTTGGGCCAACTTGTCCAAGGAGGGTCAACTTGGTCTTGTGGATGACATTTTGACTTTTTGACTCAAGATAAAAATAATTTTCCTTTTCTTACAAGAAGTCCAAATGGGACTTTGACTTAATTACATTTCTTTGACTCATAATAAGTTTTCTTTTGATTCAATTGACCCTATAAGTTTGAAGAACATGCTTTGACTAGATATAAAATAATAATAATGAATATAATAAATACATCAATAGTAGATTTGAATTACATTATGAAGACTGACACTAGTTACATTTGAAACATAAAACATGTGGTCTCTACACCTATAGAGGCCATTCCAAGCACCACCACCATTATATTCCCCCTCAACTTGACCACTTATTGGTTCTAACATATTAAGTAGTTGACACATGATGCCACTTATTTTTAGGTCACACTAAGGGATTCCCATGAGCATACAAATCTTACACCCTACTTGATTAATGTCACATAGAAAAGAATCACCAGTCCTTTATATGGTCGCAAGACAGCCAATATTTAGAAGTAGGTACACTGGCATGGCTTGACTAGTCTATCATTGTTTGGTTACCATTTATTTAGTGCCCATCTAGGGGTCTTTGATTTGGTGTGTGAGGATAAGTAATCAATATGTAGAACTTATTTATGTTGGACTTATTATGTTTGACTCGCTTAATGATGGAGGAAAGTGTAAAATGGTTTGTTTGGGCTAAGCAAATCCATGAGTGTTGATTTTTCAAGTGCAATAGGTACAAGCACTAATTTTTTAAAATTGATAGTTACTTCTAATGATATAGATATTATTTCAGCACTTCTAGTTTATCATTAAGCAATTACACTTCAAAAATTCAACCATAAATGCATAAGGATAGTAGAGATCACAATGCACAAAGAGAAGACCAGATTTACCTGGGGAAAACCCACTTGGGGGAAAAACCCAGCAAAATTTTTCCTCAGAGAAATTCTTCAGTACATCAAGAGATACACCTAATCCTATTAGTAAAATATGATGGTAAAACTAACCAATAATACAATCGTCAAACCTAGTCAAAATGCCCTCTTGTCAAGTCAATCTTCTGCCCAACAAACTCAACCTCCCAAAAACTACTCAAAAATTCATACTTGCTGCTAGAATCTACCCAAAAGTTCACACATGTGAAGCTGCAGGAGGAGAGAGAACCACACATGCGAAGCTATAGGAGGAGAGAGAACCACACGTGCAATATCAAAGAGATATAGAGAGAGAGAATTCTTCGTCCTTCTTCTTTTCTTCACTTAGATGCCCAGAAGATACTTTGTTGTGTATGTGATTGAATTATGCTAGAATGAGCAAGTCAAGAGCCTAATATATAGTGTTATGGTTGGCTTGAATGGGTGTCTTTTTAACTCAAAATTCATTTTTTTCTCTTTTCCATTCGACATGAAGAACATGTCTTATATTAATTATATTTCAAGGGCTGAAATAAGAATGACATGAAGAACATGTCTTGCATAATTCAAGGGCTAAAATACTAATTATGAAGACCGACCATAGCTACAAAATTCAACACTCCCTCTTAGCTGGGGAGGTAGTCATAATGAGTATTAGATGTTCTCTTGTTGGAAAATTTCTCTAAGAAAAGGCTATAATGACTCAACATCAACATCATTCAATTATCATAATCCGGGTCAACAACTTTTAGTCATGGTAAAATCTACAACATTGCTAGGTACCATAATTCTAGTTAGTACCTCTAAACTATGGTGCATCATCACCATAATCCTATTCGGTACTCCTAACACATGGTACATCATTAGCATCAACTAGTCACCATAATTATGGTCCTACTGACACATGGTATACAAACTAGTCCTGGTTCGTCATCATCCCAGTCAATATCTTTGACTCATGGTGGATCTCCAAAGGCCTCACTCTTCATGAATAATGTTGGGTATGATGCTAACAGTTCTCACTCAACCTGTCTGGAGATTTTGAGCTTGATGTTGAAAGGCACCCACTCAACTGAGTGATTTTGGGCCTCTTAGACCATTCTTCCTAATTCTAGTCAACGTTCTTGACATAAGAAGAATGACTATCCTCTATCAGACAATTCTCTCTAATTCCGTTCAACACACTTGACACAAGAAGAATGTTTGTCCCTCATTATATCTCATTAACACTCCCTCTCACTCATGGAGGCATTCTCAACAAGTAAAAGCTTGCCCCTGAAGTATATGAAATTCACTCTAGACAGAGGCTTTGTAAGAATATCAATTATTTTCTCATCAATAGAGATGTAATGGAGCTTCACTTCTCCCTTTTGCACCATGTCACGAATGAAGTCATACTTGATCTCAATGTGGTTCGACCTGTCATGGAAAACTGGATTATCTGAAAGATTCACACAACTTTGATCGTCACAATATATCACAGTCGGTTCCAACACTTGATCAAATAGTCATGCAAGTAACTTCTGAAGTCACATTGCTTCACACTCGCTAAACTAGTTGCAATATACTCAACCTCGACAATGTTGAGTGCAACAGAAGCTTGCTTCCTACTCATCCACAAAATCATAGCAAAGCCCAAACTAAAGCAACCTCCAGATGTACTCTTTTTTGTCTTCAACACTCCCTTCCCAATTTGCATATATATAATATATATATATATATAAGAGAGAGAGAGAGAGAGAGAGAGAGAGAGATTGATATTGATAAGCTTTACAAAATGCCTGTTTTCCAGTTTCGAGCTGCTCAGTTATTTAGATTTACGTCCGTGAATATTCCTATTTCTACTGGCCAGTCTATATATCAAATCCCACTGATATAGCCAAAGAACATCAAATGGGGTTTGGAGAATGGTTATAGATATATCCATATAGGAATCATACAATTTTGAATTAATCCACTAGTCCGTCCTGGTCTAAACACTTCATGCTTGACATGTGTCCTTGACACCAGAATGAATAACTTCAATGATGCTTTATTGGGAGGATTCCAAAGTCCCCTCAACAATGGCCCTGTCTGGTCATCAATTATTCCCAGATATCAAGTTTCACTCACAGACCCTTATATTAATGAATTCTTGAACGCTTATATCCAGTTTTATGGTTTCAATGTTGCCCCGCAGTCACAGATTGCTCAGTTGCATGCTTCTATATGTCTGAGATTTGTCTCTACCTCCATGCCTCCTCTCAATCCGAAGTTAGCTGGTAGAGCTTTAAAAGAAGGTGTTATTGTTGGCCCTAGTAACACTGCTCCCTTACATATTGGTTTTGTTGAATGTACTCTTCCAGATGAATGGAATAGTACTTATATTCCACTTTCACAGAAATATCCTCAATTGCAAACATCTAAAGTTCCTCCGCAGTTGTCTCTCATCCAACATCCTGACAGATCCTCTGGCCTTAAATTTATCACTCCTTCACTTACTAGATCTGTGTCATCCCTTCCTAGATCTACATTTTTCAGTAGTAGGAACCCACATTTACCCTCTGTTCCCAGAAGTTTATCATCGAGACATTCTGCTCCAAGAGAAGAACATAGAAAATCTACCTCTCATAAACCTGACGACTGTCAGTTCTGCGTTCCATCTTCATCTTCTACATTCCTGACTGAAAATTCCCCTAGCCCTGAAGTCTTTATACCTGATACTAAAAGTTTCTCACTTCCTAAGGCCCAGTCAGAAATCACTGCAAAAATACCAGAAAGATATTTAGAATCTGGAAATTCTAGAAGGACATTTAGCAATGGAACAAGAAAGCAGAATTCCAATGGTTATCTATGAGAGCAATCTCTGATCCAGATCAGAACGACAATGAAAAGTTGCATAATTACACAAACTACCAAATAGTTTGTATGCTTCAGAATATTGATGATATAGCCAGAGATGTTTTAGAAATTAAAGAACACATCAAAAAGATGCATACTGGTTATATTGAGACGTTGGGGACCCAAGATGCACACACAGAAAAGTTAAATAATATTAAGTCAAATATGGGTATCATCTCTAAGTCTTTAGAAGATCTTAAAAATGCACTCCCCACTCCTGCTTCTCCACCTCATTATAGAGAAGTAGATGTCTCAAGTTCAAGGCTGAAATTCTCCTCCAGTTCTTATGCACTAAAGCATATTTTTTTTAAAGGGGTAGAGAATATAGATAAAGTCGGACTTCAGAAAATCCAGAAAGGAATCAATCTAGCTAGAGAAAAGACAGAGTTGATGAAGAATAGACTAGCTGATCTTCCTTCTATTGAAAGTCTAAGACTACCAAAAAACTATGTCAGCCTTATTTCTTTAATAAAACAAAATGGCCAACCATCTGCTCCTACAATAATGGCCATGTCAGGATTAACTGGTGAACAAACACAAGGTGAATCAAGTTCTAAAATAGATAGAAGTGATTCCTTTTTCTATTCTAACAAAGGGAAAAGAGGTGTTGGTGATACCTTTACACATGAAGCATCAGCATCAAGCCCGTTCAGCAGATATACTGAAAATCTGCAATCTACACCTGTAAGATTAGACAATCCTGCTTCCAGAGGCTATGGAAATTCATTGTTAGTAAATATTGATTGCCTTGATTATAATGAAGTGATTGTTGTATTACATAATGTCCATGCTTAGGCACTACAGAGAAAATCTGAAACCAAGGCACCATGGTCTGATATAGTCACTCAAATTGTATGGTCCTTTACTGGCATACTAAAGCAATGGTGGGAAAGGCTTGTTGAAGAAGAGAAAGACCAAATAGTAGAACATAGAAATGATCCATTAAGAGCACTGTTTGAAGCTTTAAAACATGAATTTGTTAGATTAGTCCCTGAAGACTCAGCCCATCATTCACAGCTATTTCTCTCCCAGAAGTTATGCAACATTGATTATTTGCAAGAATACTTTTGTGTTATGCAGAAACTTCTGTATCAAGCTAGTGATCCACATAATGTTGCCTATCTGAGGTATTATATTCTATCTATGCCTGATAAAATTCCTTATCTAATTAATCAGTACATTACAGCTATTCATCAGTTGATTGTCACAATTTTGTAGAAAGAATGTGCAGAAAGCAAAGCTAAGAAGATTTTTTCAAAACAAATGCATTTTAGCACAAAGCTTTGCAATAATTTCAAAGAAACCTATGATTTTGGCTGCCATAAGAAAAGTGAACGAAAGGTTTCTAAAAGGACAAAGTTTGACAAGTCCTGCTCCTACAAGACTGATAAACACTTTCGAAAAAAGGAAAAGTACTTTCCTTCCAAGAGACCATTTAAAGGAAGAAGGGTAGTATTTAGGAAAATATCAAAACCTTCTAAAAAAGTTGTGTTTTATTTGTGGTAAAGAAGGTCATTATGCTAACACTTGCAGAGAAAGAAAAGATAAGAAGCAGATGAAGATAATGAATATCTTTTCTACAATCCATGATCCACAAGATTGGGATCACATATCCCACTCTGATGGAGAATATTTTGAAGTTTCAAGTTCTTCTTCAGAATCTTCAGATAATGAAATTCCTGAAATCAAGAAATTAACAATTGATTCATAATCATCTAATTTAGATGAGACATTCATTCCTGATATTAAAATGTTCATTTTAAATTCTTTAGGAGATATACAAGCAAAGATTGCGGCAGCCAAAGCTGATCTAGCACAGTTAGATCCAGTTCAGTTTACAGCAAGAAGAAGATTCACTGGGAAACTTGAGAATCTTGAGAAGCAACTGCCATCTAAAAAGAAAGAAAGATTTTCAGAAGAAGAAAGAGATGATGATGAGTTCATCGAAAAGGAGTTTGATTCAATGTTCAAACCTTTGCAGATTTTAGTATCTCCAGGTATGAATCAAATTGATGCTCTTAAAAAGAAGATCACAGATTTAGAATCTTCAATTCATCATACAAGGTCAGAAATGATACAGTTATCATCCAAGCTTCAATTACTTATTTCTGATTATGATTATTGTAATTCTAAATTAACAATTTTACTTATGAAAAATGTTCCAGTCATTGAAGAAATATCTCCAAAGAAAAATGTTGAGCTGTTTAATGTTATGGGCATTGGAGATAGAGTGGTTATTCCAATAAGAATTAAAGTCCCTAGCATTAAATCTTATACTTTGGATGCTCATATAGATTCTGGTGCTATGAGTAGTTGTTGCAAATACAAAGCCATTCCACATTATTACTGGCAGCCCACTAAACTCCAATTTAGGGCTATCACTGGTGATTTAATGGAAATAAGTCATATAGCTCCTGAATTTCCTATTTTCTTGAATGATGTACAGGTTTTTGTCACTTTGTATAGTTTTGATACTGGCGCTGATGTTTTGTTAGGACAAGATTTTCTAAAGAAATATTTCCCAGTCACTTTTGGGCAAGATTATGTTATATTCTCTACCACCACTGGTCCTATCACAATTCCTGCTTCCAGTGACTACAAAATCAATGTGCAGCCTGAAGATGAGGATCCTCTCTAGTATAGTCTACAAGATCTGACCAAGATTAATAAGATTGCCAAAAATGTAGAGTTACATGGTCCCAAGACTTTGCAACAAATTTCTGATAAGCTTCGTGCAGATTACACTTCCAGTAGGCCAGATGCCTTTTGGGTAAGAGAAAAGTATTTTGTTGCACTACCTTACAAAGAAGGATATGTTCCTAGGCCACAAAAAGCTAGTGCAAATCATATGAGTCCAAAAGAACAGGAATTGTGCAAAGCAGAAATTGAACTGCTGCTAGAACATAAGCTTATTGAACCCTGTAAGAGCCCTTGGGCTTGCCTAGCCTTTTATGTCAATAAACACAGTGAGAAGAAAAGGGGTAAGAAAATACTTGTGATTAATTATAAAGCCTTGACTGATTCTCTTCTTCCTATCCGATATCATTTGCCTAACAAAGAATTGTTACTTGCTAAGATTGCTAATGCTAGTGTGTTTAGCAAGTTTGATCTTAAAATTGGATTTTGGCAGATTGGTACTATTCCTGCTGACAGATATAAAACAGCTTTCACTATTCCTTATGGCCAATATCAATGGACTATGATGCCCTTTGGTCTGAAAAATGCTCCATCTGAATTCCAAAAAAGGATGGAAGATATTTTTAGTGGGGTAGAATACATTATTATATATATATTGATGATTTACTTGTATTTAATAGAGATGTAAATATGCACAAGGTCCATTTAGAACAGTTCTACCAACTTGTATATAAGCATGGTTTAGTACTTTCAGATACAGAAGAGAAGTTTCAGATTGGAAAAGTCAAGGTCGACTACTTGGGTTTACACATAGAGAAAGGACATGTAGAACTTCAGCCACATGTGTTAACCCATCTATTGCAATTTCCTAATGTTATTACTGATGTGAAGACACTACAAAGATTTCTTGGATGTCTGAATTATATAAGAAAATTTTATGCTAAGCAATCAGAGGACACAAACATATTGCAGAACAGACTAAAGAAGAAATTTGCCAGTTGGACAGATGAGATGACAACAGCAGTAATTAGTATTAAGAGTAAGATTAATGATTTGCCAGAACTTAAGCTTCTTTATACTAATCTTCCTTTTATACTTGAGACAGATGCTTCTTATCACACTTGGGCTGCAATTTTGTTACAAAAGCATGGAAGGAAAGAACTGGTTTGTTACTATTCCTCGGGATCTTTTGATGATACAGAGAAAAAATATCCTTCTTCTCATAAGGAAATACTTGCAGTAAAGAGAGGAAAAAAGAGATTTCACTGGTTCTTGAAAAGTGTTAAATTCATTGTCATAACAGATTTAAAGCATATGAAATAGATGTTGGCAAACAAAAGATTACTAGAACAAGGCAGTATCAGAGTGCTGAGGTGGGCACTATGGCTTGAAGGTTTTGATTTTGACATTGTTTACAAGTCTGGTGCAGAAAATTATCTTGCTGACATGCTTACTAGAGAAGGTGCTCAAGAAATCAAAGAGATCAAGATGTTCAAACCGCTTCACCAGCATGAAGCTTCTACAAGTCATTCCAGTCATGTCAAGTCTAGCAGAGTCAAGTATGTCACAGTCTGTAGTAACTGCCATTATGAGTTTTGTCTAGAATGTCTTTCAAAACAGTTCCTAATCTTACCATTATGCCTAAGACAAATCATTTTGCAAAAATGGTTTGACTCTGAAGAGTCTAGATGGTCATATACAAAAGAGTTACCATATAGAATTAGGCCATGGCGTGTTTATTGTGCATTGCCTAGAGAACATGATCCTGTTTATTTCGGATGCATCCAAAATACTGACTAGACATGGTCAGACTATTTCTCTATTCATCAGAGAGCTAGGATACATGGTTCGGTTAAGGTCATATTTTATGCAGCAGTTATAGACCCTGCTAACAATTGGTGGAGTCCATGGTTTAAACTATTTTTGTTTAGGTATATTCCCAAAGCTAAAAATATTTTTGATAGGACTTTTGCTGAGTTTGTCAGGATTCTCCATTGGGAAATGCATGTAGCTGCCCAGAATGATTATGTCATAGAGTTTGAATTCATCCACTGACACACAATTGTCATTCCAAATGAAGAAGATGAGTCCTTTAAGCTTTCTGTTAGATTTAGAGGATTGATATCAGTAGACGAGTAAGACAGACCTCTATTCATGTTCACATTTCCATTCTTTTGTTGTACCAGAGATGTCGCACCATATTGGCTATATGAATCTATACCATACGAAGTGCTTGCCCTAGATAATGAAGAACAAATTAATGTGTTTGTAGAACTTGGCCAAACTAGACTTGGTCATATTGATCCAGCTGTCCTAGATACTCATGCACATGATTATGATGACAGAGCTAACAGTGACTGATTGAAAGGATCACTCAGATGAAATCCTTTCATATCTTGCTTTATTTGTACATATATTGTTTTCTGGTTTCCGTGGGATTTAGTCCGAATAAAATCTCCAGTGTGTAATTACTTTTGTAAAAGATCCAATGTCCTAGATTCCGACCATCTTTTCATTTTAGATATGTCATGATTTGGTCCCCATATGGCCTAGCCTCCAAGGGACGAGATAACAAGTGGTTGTCCCCACTTGCCCGAATCTTTAGAACTGTTCATTATTTTTTGTACAAGGTCCTTTCGTGATAGACGTCTTGCATGATGATCTAGCCGAAAGTATGATTCTTTTGGTTTTAAGTTCCCGGTAAAATTTTCACTGGATGACCTGCTAGGATATTATAAATACTAGCATTGTAAGTTCATTTGGGACATAGAGAATTTTGAGAGTTTTAGAGAATCTGAGAAGTTTTGGGTCTGAGGGAAGTCTCCCTGCTCTGCATCTGCGAGAACTTATCTCGATCTGCTTGCACCACGGAGTTTAACTCTATAATCTGTGATATCTAGTTGGAGTCTTTTGAGTTTGTCTGAGACTAAGTCTCCCTGCTCTGCACCTGCGAGAACTTTTCTCGATCTGCTTGCATCATGGAGTGCTATTCTCATATATATATATCCTTGCAATTGTATATCACCAATTGAGACATATCTCAAACCATAATCAATTCTACCACATAAATGTCTCAATACATGCTTTGTTGTAATCCAATTATCATGTCTTGGTTCCACCTGGAACTGGCTCAAAATGTTCAATGGAAAGCAAATGTCTAACGCAGTATTAACTAAATACATAAGGAGCCAATCAACTTCTGGTACATGGATGGATCTACAAAATCTAACTCATAGTCTCTCAACTTCCTCGAATTAGTCACCATGGGAGTTGCCATAGATTTGCAGTCCATCATTCCAAACCTCTGAAGGATCTTGATAATATACTTTCCTTGACCATGGAAGATTACACCAGGTTTTTTCCATACTTCTAGTCCCAAATAGTAGTGCATCAAGCCAAGATACTCCATATCGAATTCAGAGGCCAGCTCCCACTTACACTAAATAATGAGATGCTCTACCCCTGTTAGAAATAAGTCATCAATATATAATAATAAAATCACAGTTTCATTTTTATTAACCTTGATATATATATTTGGATCAACATCACTTTTGGAGAAGCCAAGTCTTGCTAGGTAGCCATCAATTTGAGAATACTATGCTCTAGGTTCCTACTTAAGTCCATCCAAGGCTTTCTTCAATATGCAAACGTGGGACTCCTTCCCATGAACCTTAAAACCTTGAGGTTGTTCTATGTACACTTATTCCTCAATCACGCCATTCAGGAAAGCAGTCTTTACATCAATCTAATGTAAATTCCAACCCATATAAGAAGCAATAGAAATAATAAATCTAACAGTAGTGTACCTAGAAACTGGAGAAAAAAGTCTCAACGTAATCCTCTCCCTCTTTCTGGGAGAATGCTCTAGCCACAAATCTCTTCTTATACTTGTCAATATTGTCATCCACTAGATTCTTAATATTGCATATCCATTTGGAGGTTGCCACTAACTTCCCTTCAGGTCTAGGCATAATATCCCATAAATCATTCTTCATAATAGATTAGTATTCTTCCATCATTGCATCCTTCCAAACTTGATGGCTAGTTGCTTCCTCATAGTTGGAAGGTTCATAATCAATGATATTAGTCATCAGTGTTACATATCCAAAATACTTCTTTGGTCTCTTGCTTTCCCTGAAGGTGCCACATGAATCTACATGTCCTTCTACTTCCTACAATGTGGATCTAAGCCAAGCTAGCCTCTTCTTTATTTTTGGAACAATAATTGGATCCATTGGTTCATTATGCCATTCTTCTCTTCTTGATGATGTGCGAGATGTTTTGAAGGTTTGGATGGACCTAAATCCTCTTCATTGGGAGATTCATGTTCTTCATCATCATTAGTATCCATGAAAACTTATATACAACTTTAATAGGCAACATTCTCCTCAAAATAACATCCTTGCTAATTTCAACTTGTCACTGACCAAGAACAGAAATTCTATTGGCCTTTAATGACTCGCTATATCCAACAAATATCCATTTCTTTCCTCAAGCTCTAGTTTCTCCTTTTATCTTTGGGTAGATGTATGTAAACTAGACAACCAAAGATTCTCAAATTTCCAACCTTTGGTTTATGTCTGGTGAATGCTTCTTCAGGAGTCTTATCTTCCAAGATTCGCGGAGGACTTCTATTTTGAAAATGGATTATTGTCATGGATGCTTCACTCCATAAGAACATGGGCAAGCCTTGATCATGCATCATTGCCTTAAAAAATTCTTCAATGGACCTCTTTCTTTCAAAAACTCCATTTTGTTATGGATTGTAAGGGACTATCAACTCCCTCTTAATCCCAACTTCTTTACAAAAGGCAATGAGTCCCTTGGAAGTGTATTCTCCTCCATTATCTGATTTTAGAATCTTGATGTTCTTTCTTGATAAGCTCCCTATTTTAGCCTTGAATTATTGAAATTTGCTAAAGGCTTCATCCTTGGTCCTCGTAAAGTAAATCCACATCTTTTGAGAGAAGTCATGAATAAAAGCTACATAGTACAGTGAGCCTCCAATGGATTTTACTTGCATCAAACTGCACACATCAAAATGAAATAGATCCAATATTTCCTTTGACCTACTTTCACTGCTTGGAAAAGACTTTTTGGCATTCTTCCCAAGTGCATGCTCCATTTGTAATTCTGGAACACCTAAAACCATCTAATTTAACGTTGGCAAAGCTCTATTGTGAAGGTGAGCATATATTCTATGCCATAGTTCACATGGATTGATACCATTATGCATTAATGCTTGAGCTAGTTGTTTCAAGAGTTTATGTAACCTTCCTTCGTGAACTCCTATTACTCTAGCAGAGTCTATACTTGAGCCCCTGGGCCATACAAGGACTTGACCATCAACAAATGTTACTCTAGATCCTTTATCTTCCAAACATGAAATAGAAACTAAATTCTTTTTCAAACCTGGTACATATAGTATGTTGCTAAGATAAATTTTTCCACTCGATTCGAACTCAATGGATGTTGTCTGAATGCCTTTGACTGCATAATTGTTTCTATCTACAAGCTCTACCTTTTGAGATAGTCCCTTTTCCATCAGACTTGTGATATTGTGACAATCCCATGTCATGTGTCTTGAGGCACCACTATATACCAACCACAAGTCATTGCAATTTGTAACAGAAAATGTAAGGGCAGAAAAATAGAAGAAATCTTTGTCACTTGGATTTCATTCTTGGGTTTCTTTGGATGTTCATCAACATCTGTTATGGTAGCATGTTGCTTTCCCTTTCTCTTTTTATCATTCGATATTTTAGGACATTGGCTTCTATAATGGCCAAATTTATGACAATGATAACATTGAATCTTCGGCATATTATTCTTCCCTTGAGGAGCAGGTCTTTTACCTTCATTTATTTTTTGGAAGCCAAACTTCTTTCTTCCTCCAGCCTTCTTGGATCGTGTTGCAAATTCTTGAGGGTCACTTGCTTCAGATCTTTGAATCCTTCCTTTTGATATGAGTCTAGATTCTTCTTGAGTACATGAGGTCCATAGTTATTCAAAACTTGGAGTTTCTTTTCTGCCACATATACTAGATGCAAGTGAATCCCATGAATAAAGTGAACCATTAAGTGTTGTAGTCACAAGTTCCTTTTAAGAAATAATTTCATCAATTGCTTGAAGTTGATCTACTGGGGAGAGATCCTCATGAAATAAGACCATAATATCATTTCTTAACATTTTAACATCACAAAGCTTATTCTTCAAACTCATTGATTTACCAGTGTTGTTGATGGTGTATAATCCAACAAGGGCACCATACATCTTCTTTGAGGTGTCAAGATTTGCGACATGTAGAATCAAATGATCCCTAATAGAATCTACAATAATAATTCTGGCTATGATGTCATCCTTCTCATATTTTGTTTTCCCTTCATTATTTCAAGATTTATTGACCTAACCCTTCACAATAATCAAGACATCACTTTTCGCAAGAATGAGGTCAATCCTTGCCTTCCAAGCCCTGAAATTTGTAGCTTAAGAAATAAGATTGTAGATGTAGGTCTCTGTAAGAGTGACCTCAATTCCCTTTCCTTCACCAAATCTTTGATACCATGTTGAATTTTCAAGTGCAATGGATACAAGCACTAATTTACGAAAATTGGTAATTACTTCTAGTGATGTAGATATTCTTTTAGCACTTCCAGTTTATCCTTAAGCAATTACACTTCATAAATTCAACCATAAATGCACAAGGACATTAGAGATCAAAATGCACAAAGATAACACAAGATTTACCCTGGGAAAACCCACTTGGGGGGAAAACAAAAAAACCTTTCCCTTAGAGAAAATATTCAATTCAACAAGATATACACCTAATGCTACTAGTCAAATATGATGGACAAACTAACCAATAATACAATGGTCAAACATGGTCAAACTTCCCTATTGTCAAGTCAATCTTTTGCCCGACAAACCCAACCTTCTCTTATTTGTCTAACACTAAATTCAGCCTTCTAGAAACTGCCAGAAATTTGGACCTACTGCCAAAATATTCCATGAATTTCACACGTGCAAAGTTGCAGGAGGAAAGAGAACCACACGTGTGAGATCAAATAGATAAAGAGAGTAAAGTATTTTTTCTTCCTCTTCTTTTCTTCGTCTGGATGCCCAAAAGATAATTTTTTATGTGTGTGATCAAATTGTGTTGGAATGAGGAGGTCGAGTGCCTTATATACAGTGTTCTAGTTGGCTTGAATGGGTGTCTCTTCAACTAGGGATGACTTGACTTGAGGGAGGGCCGAATTGACAACTTTGGAGCCAAAAATTAAATATTCAAAATGCAAAAGTTTATCTTTTTAATATGACATGAAGAACATGTCTTATATTAATTATATTTCAAGGGTTAAATAAAAATGACACAAAGAACATGTCTTATATAATTCAAGGGCTAAAATATTAATTATGAAGACCAACCATAGCTACAAAATTCACAAAGAGGAGCTTCAACATGTTCACTAGCAACTCTACATCTGATTGGTTGAGGTCACTTCCGATAGAGACAAGTAGTGAGAAGACACGCAATATTCAAAATATTTGTTGGAGATGATGTTGGCTTATTTAGAGAACTTACGACTTGAGCTAAAGTAGGCTGACTTGAGGCTAAAAGCCTTTGTACTAAATTGTCCACTAGCTACAACATTATATATTGTTTATTCTTCTTAGAGGCAACTATGATAATAAGAATTGTTTCAATAGAAAAAAATAAATATTGATCATAGTCACGATGACTAGCAATTGCAGGGCCTCATGCACTAGGAAGCTCCCTTTAGAGTTGAGTGTTAGAATGCACAAGCTTAGTTCTAGATAGCCATAAAAGAGAGCTAGATGATATATAATATAATTAAGTGTTGGATGAGGCTCCTCTAGCAATGTGAGGCCAATTCAAGAGTTACAGGAGGAGATATGATAAATGAACATTGAAGCCCACATGATCATCAACTCTTTGAATTGGGTAACAAAGTTGAATGAGATATAGGTTATTGATGATTACCCAGTAACTCCACATGATATTGTGCTCATTGAAAATGATACTTTCAAAGAATATTATCCACTTACATACACTACTTACCTAGATGGGATCATTTGCAAATATAGAGTGGCACACTATTTTGCAAATGTAGCCCCTCAACTTGGATAAGTAAGGTCCAAGCATTTATTGTTGGGGTTTAATTTGGTTGAGTAAATGAACCACTAAATTGAAAACTTTCAATAATTTTGAGCTCACACCTTAGCATATGTACTTGAGTTGGTTGCTTTGGTTCAACAACATGCATAAGAATATGGTGCAACAAAGTTATATAATAATTGACTATAGGATGAGGAAACAAGTGTGGGCCATGTTGTTGCCCCTTTAATTTTTAGATGATGTATAAAGTGACAAATGGAAAACAAAACATGACACTTGGATAACTCTAATAACCGAATGTGGGGAGAATTTTAGTTGTGTGGAAGATGGGGAAGGTTCCTATTTGGTGGCCTAGTTCAACCTGGAATTATATCGTGTAATGAATTGTATTTACGAAGTCAGCTAATTTAGTTACATTGTGGTTTTTAGTATAGCAAAAAAAATGACTACTATGAAGAACTTATGAGTAAGCGATGAAGGCTATGAATCGTGGTTACTCACTTGGCTGTTCAAGTACTAAGTATTGAAACAATTGTTATGTCATTTGAAAATAGGCTTTTATGCTTTTGTAATGTCATTCTTATGATCAACTCATATTCCCATTCTGAGTGTAAGAATGTATTGGATCTATATGTTATAATGAAGTGATGGAATGTTATCTAGCGGAGGAGAGCAAGGAAGACTAGGGTTTGAAACAGGGGGCGACAAAAGCTGTTATGTAAAAAATTAGTTAGTATTTAAATTTAGGTTTATTATTTAATTTTAGGTTAAATTAGATGAAAGGGCACGATTATAAGATCATGCCCTTTCCCTAAAGGGTGCCAATGGCAGTATATAAGCCAGGAAACCCCATTGTAAACAGTATCATCTGTCAATACATTTATTATATATATATATATATATATATATATATATATATATATATATATATACTATATATATATATATATATATATATATTATATATCGAGAAGTTTTGTGCTTCATTTGGTATCAGAGCCCGTCAAATCCTATCGCCTGTGCTGGGTTCACGCATCTGTCCGCTGCCATACTTCACTGTGCGTATCACCACTCGATCTACTGCATCCACCGTCCCTTTCCGCCCACCGTCCATAGTCATCTGCACTTGCCCGCAGTCTGCGACATACTGTCTCCATCTTTCGCACTATTCAGACTTACCTCATCCGCTTCCGCCCTTCCGTCACTCGTTTTTTTTGCTGCCGTCATTAAGATCAAGCCTGCGACAAGTTCCGTGTGACCTGCAGCGGCATGGAAAACATCTGTTGTGAGTTCGAAGTGTTATCGGCTCTAAGGTTTTCTGCTCTAAGGAGGTGACCCCGCTAGCAGACGTGATGGTCAACGAAACTATATAATATATACACAACGTCTAATACATATTCAAATAAAAATAACATTTATTTGTATATATAACGTGAAATATATACATATAACATTAATTTATATATAATATATAACATATTAATATATTATATATATATATATTATATATACATTTTATTTAATTAATTAAAATTATTTTAATTAAATTAAAAGTTATATATTATATATATATTATATATATAAAGTTAATTTAATTAAATTAAATTTATTTAAAAAAAAAAAAAAAAAAAAAAAAAAAAAAAAAAAAAAAACTTATGTCATATAATTAAATAATTAATTTAATTTAATTATTTAAAAAAATTAAGGTGGCAAATAAATACACGCCTCCCCATACTCACTCAATGTCAATGACAATGGTTGATTTTAAGAAGAAAAATAAATAAATAAATTGATTGACACGGAGCATAAGGTAAATAGCAACCACGATGAGGTCAGTAAAAGATTAAATGAATTCCAGATCAAGCTTGAGGAGCAGGCTGACAATATAAAAAAACAGGCTGACAAAATAAAAAATCTTTGGGATACGACAAATCAAATAGAAACAATGATGAAAAATCAACTTGTCCAAACAGAAGTAGACATCAGAGAGGTCTTAACAATGCTGAAAATTCTGTGTAAAAAGGCGAATTGTACGCCCGAACAACTACTAAAAAAAATGAAGAGAATCAAGAACACATCTCATCAGATTCAACAAAGTCAACAGACTCTCATGACAGTTGAATCCCCAAAAAATTAGCGACAGCCCACCAAGAAGTGAGTAACACAACCCTTACAAACAAGCAACTCTAGGATACCTTTACCAATCAACACCCCTTTTTTGCTCAACCATTAGCAACATACCAACGAAAGGCAAAAGTCGAGATGCCTAAATTTGATGGAAATGAAAAAAACAATGTTGCATGGATAAATAAAGCAGAAGAATACTTTGAGACATATGACATCAATGACGATGACGAAAAGCTCCGGCATGCATCCATGAAAATGGAAGGAGAAGCATATAATTGGTATATGTGGTGGAAAAAGACAACACATGTCATTAGCTGGAGAAAATTTAAAGATGCATTCTTTAAAAGATTCCAAGGTGTAAAGGAAGAAGAGTTCTTCTCAAAACTCATAAAATTACGACAAAAAGGAAGTGTGGGTGAATACACTCAAGAATGGGAGACCTTAGTAACACGAGTACCTGGGTTATCAGAATCTCGTCTAATTCAGTCATATGTCTCGGGACTCAAAACCCATTTACAAGCAGAACTTGAGATGCATGACATTACATCAATAGAAGTAGCAAGACGAAAAGCAAAAATAGCCGAAAAGAAATTCGAACCAATATTTTGGTCAAAAGCAGAAAAAACATATGCAAGACGAAGGATACCCCAGTATGTAGACTCAAATAATACAAGATATGTTCCACCACATCGTCATGAAGATGAAAAATCTAATGTGGAAATGCAAAGGATAAAAGAGGGTAAATGTAAACGTTGTGGTGAGAAGTGGGACCGCAAACATAGATGTGGTAAAGGAAAAGAACCAAAGAACCTATATAATTGTGAAGCAACCAATGATTCAAATAGTGAAGATTTTGACATAGAAGAAATAGAAGATGCCCAGAATTCTCACCAGAATTAGATGACTGGAGTATTCCGCAAGTGTCATTATCAGCCATGACAGGTATATCACAACCTCAGACCTTAAAGTTAAAATGACACATAAAATAGAACAACGTAGTGGTTCTCATCGAGTCTGGAAGCACACACAATTTTTTAGATGCAACCGTGGCAAAGAGACTCAATATATTTTCATTTCCCTTACCAAACATGTAAGTGATGGTAGATTACGGTAAGAAGATTGAAAAGGTGGGGAAATGCCATAAGGTCAATTTGCAGATTCAAGACTTTAATCTAGAGTCTCCATTCTTCACAGTACCGTTAGGAGGAGTAGATGTAGTCTTAGGTATCCAATGGCTACGAACTTTAGGTACTTATGCCGCCAACCATCAAGTACAATTCATAAAATTCAAATGGGGAGGTCAAAAGTACAAACTACATGGATTCCAAGCACCAGAAAATCAAGTTGTATCATCATCTCAGATGATAAAGCTAAGTCGAAAAGGAGCACCTGCTTATGTAGTACAATGTCACCAATTAGAAATGTTATCTGCAAATATGACTAGTGAAGAGTCACCAGAGATACAAGATCTAATTCAGAAGCATGAAAAATTATTTCGAGACCGACCTATGAAAAAGCCATACTGATATCCACATCACCAAAAAATGGAAATTGAGAAATTAATTCAAGACCTTTTAAAGTGTGGGACCTTGATCATCTTGGAATATTTGATCAAGTGGAAGGACTTACCTGAAGAAGACGTTTTCTAGGAGAATGAATCATTCTCCAACAACATCTGTCGTTACTTATGCTTTGAGGACAAAGCATTCTTTCAAGAGGAAAGCAATGTTATGTAAAAAATTAGTTAGTATTTAAATTTATGTTTATTATTTAATTTTAGATTAAATTAGATGAAAGGGCACGATCATAAGATCATGCCCTTTCCCCAAAGGGTGCCCATGGTAGTATATAAGCCATGAAACCCCATTGTAAATAGTATCATCTATCAATTCATTTTATTAATATATATATTATATATATATATATATATATATATATATATATATATATATATATATATCTTCTGTATATTGAGAAGTTTTGCACTTACAAAAGCGAGCTGGTAACTATGGAGGAGCATGGAGGAGGGAGCTCCACTCCCTCCTACAGTAACGTAGTTTCTAACTGAGGTAGAGGGACGAGATGAAGCAAGCTCCAAAATTCTTCAGAGAATGAGACAAAAATTAATGGTTCCCAAAAGACGAAAGGTAGCAAACCCCAGGAAAAGGAGGGGACCCACGAGAAGGTTCGAAAGGATACGAAAGCTAGAGACAATGGTCAGAGGACAGAGGGTAGAGCTACAACGGGACCCTACAAGCCCAAGTCTAATATTAAACCATGGGTGGTCCTGAATGATCTTGCTCTACAGGTGCACAGAGAGCACATGGCAACCTATGTGGTCATATGCAAGTTTATGGGCATTTGGCCCACAGAGAAAGCACTATACACTTGGATAAAAAACACCTGGAAACCAAAAGGAGAGATAAATATACATCTTGGGTCTAAGTGTTTTTTTATCGTGGTATTCATGAACCTGGAGGATAAAGACAGAATTTTCGAAGGAGGACCATACTTCTATGCTGTTGCAAGCCTCTATATGTGACTTTGGACAATGAACTGTGTTCCGGAGCAAGAAACGTTCACATCGGTCCCAGTATGGATTAGATTATATTCCTTACCTTTAGATTACTGGTTGTCAGAATCCTTAAAAGCTATAGGTAACAAATTAGGACATTTTATAAAGATATCAGAGGCGACTCTGCGAGGCAAATACACCTCCTTCGCCCGCATATGTGTAGAAATGGACTTATTGGGATCACTCCCGGATGAAATCATCCTGGAAGTTTATGATGAGAAATGGGTTCAGGTGATCGACTATGAACATATCCCATTTAGATGTCGCAAATGTCATGAACATGGGCACCTCTTCAGAGAATGCCCACTCAACAAAAGAGAGGACAACCTGAAAAGCAACATCGGAAAAGACCCTGAAGGATACACCAAAGTGGCAGGGAGGGGGAAAGGAGGGGGGAGAAAAAACTAAAAGAAACCTAGTGAGAACAAGCTATCAAGTCACAATAGTTTTGAGATTTTAGAAGAAGAGGGAGAAGAAAATGGGAGGATTAAGGACCTGGAGAATATTTCAACAGATAAAGGAAAAGAGGACAGCATGGACATCACACAGGAAAATAATGAACTAAAGGAGGATCCACTAAGCACTATAGGTCTTGGAAGAGACTAGGAGATGACCCCAAGTGAAGGAGGAACGGAGGACCAAGACCTACAAGAGACTTTTGATAGGGAGAACCTTGAACTATAACAATTTCTAGAATAGGGGACCAATAAAGGGATTGACTCTCTACCACAAGAGGAGTTTGATAGAGTGCAACAACTATTCCTCTGAAGGTCCCAATCAAAGGCTGCAGGAGTCAAAATGAACCATGACAGCTAGGAGAATAAAGGAGTCAAACAAATGGAGATTACATTAGGGCACTCCACAAAAAACCCAGGCAAGAAAAGAGGGAGAAGGAGATAGAATGATATCCTGTCAGAATGTGGGAAACTCCTGATTAATTCAGGTAAGATGAAAGATCTTACCAATTACTCTTTCACAAACACATCATTATGAAGCTCACAACTTGGAACATTAGGAGGCTAGGTAATAAGAGAAAGCAAAGAAATATCAGTAACAGAATAAAAGTGGAAAACCCAGACATGGTGTTTATAAAGGAAACTAAATGCTCAGTAGATAGGATCAGAGTACTTCACAACAAATGCCTCAACAAATATGAGTTTCTTGAAGTCAAAGCAAACAACACAGTGGGGGGGGATTCTTACCCTATGGAATCCACAAAAATTTGAAATCATAGATGCAGAAGCATCCAGAAATTACCTTTCAATGGTAATACAACCTTTGGGGGACAAAGAGTGCTACTTGATCACAAATGTCTATGGTCCTCAAATACTAGAAGACAAACTAAAGCTTCTCACTTCTCTGGAGGATCTAAGAGAGAGACACTCTATTATCCCTTGGATTATGGGAGGGGACTTCAACATGATCAGTCTCTCTCTGAGAAAAAGGAGGAAGCAAAAGTTTAGGACGAGACTCACTTGCATTCCAAGACTTCCTAGACAACACGAGACTAGTAAGCATGGAAACAATAAATGGCACATTCACATGGAATAATAGGAGAGGGGGAACCGCCCAAGTTGCCTCGAAATTAGATAGATTCATAATCTTGGAGGATCTCCTTCTTTCTGGGCACACTATAACAGCTTGGATCCTTCCTTTTGGAGGCTCGGACCACTAGCACGTCTAGTTGGAAGCTTATTTTATTGGAACCCCGAGAAACAGACCTTTCAGGTTCGAAAATGCATGGCTCACTCACCCTAATTTCATCGCTAATATTGGAAATTGGTGGGTGGAAGACATGTCCACCCAGGGCACGAAAATGTTCCTCCTGCATTAGAGACTCAAACATATCAAACATAGGCTCAAAGAATGGAACAGAAATGAAGCCAAAAGAGAAGTAGAAAGAAAGTTACAAGAAACTAATCAAATTCTCATCAAGGAAGGATTCACAGAGGAAAGGAAAATACAGGCAGACTCTTTGCAACAAGAATGGGACAATAGATGTCAGCAGGAGGAAATTTTCTGGAGGCAGAAATCTAGAGTAAACTGGAATAAGGAAGGGAATAGAAATACCATATTCTTGCACAAGTCCACCATGAAACACAGGGCTCATAACAGAATCACAAAACTCCTAGATCTGCAAGGGAAAGAGTTAAATACTCACAAAGAAATGGAATCTATTCTAGTGCAACATTTTCAAAACATAGCAAAGGAAACAATTGCAGACAGATCTCAATTCATTAAGAGCTTCACAAAGAACATTCCAAAATTGGTGACCAGGGAAGATAACTATAATCTCAACAGACCAATAATGGAGGAAGAGGTCAATGAAGTAATCAAGGAGATGTGTAATGGGAAATCTCCAGGCCCGGATGGATTCAATGTAGACTTCTTCAAAACATGCTGGGAAATAATCAAATATGGCATTCTAGATGTGGTGGAGGACTCGAGAAAATCTAAAACAGTTCTTAGAGCAATTAATGAATCTTTCATAGCATTAATCCCTAAACAGGAAAACACCATGACACCATAAAGATTTAGACCCATAGCTTTATGCAATGTGGTGTACAAAATCATTCCCAAAGTTATTGCTAACAGACTCAAACCTCTACTACCATCGCTCGTGTCAGACGAGCAAACATGATATGTGGAAGGCAGATAAATTCTCAACAATATCATCCAAGCTCACAAAGTGGTGCACTCTCTCAAGACCAATAAGCAGGCAGAGACGATAATATAGCTAGACATAACAAAAGCTTATGACAAGCTAAGCTAGACTTACATAAAGCAAATTCTTAAAGCTTATGGCTTTGAGTACAACTGGGTAAAGTGGGTCATGGCCCTGGTTACCTCAACTAGTTGCTCTATCCTTCTCAACGGCTCTCCATTAAGAACCTTCAGGCCTTCAAGGGGCCTTAGGCAAGGTGATCCTCTTTCCCAATTCCTCTTCATTCTCAGGATGGAAGGATTGGGCAAAATGATCAACTCTGCGAAGGAGGAAGGAAGAATCAAGGGGCTAAAACTCACTCAGAATGGGTACACATTAACTCATCAACAAGTTGTGGATGATACTATGCTGCAGGGTACACCCACTGTCAAGGAAGCCAAAGCCTTCAAACAAAGACTCCATGATTTCGTATTAGCTGCTAGCACGGAGGTAAGCCTCACAAAATCAAAAGTTTTTTTTTTTTTAATACAGATATTTCCATCCAAAGACATCTCTCTAGAATCCTAGGATTTCAAAGAGAGAATCTTCCCTCTAAATATCTGGGAATGCCTCTCACTGACAAACCTCTGAATAAGGAAATTTGGGAGTCAATTACAAATAAATTGAAGGACAAAGTCAATAACTGGACCAACAGAACTTTGAATTTAACAGGAAGACTAATTCTTACAAAGGTTGTTCTACAAACTATTCCAGTTTTCATGTTCCTAGCCCTTCCTGTCCCAAAAGGAGTTTCACAACAGATCGGGAATATTCAAAGAAACTTTCTTTGGGGCAAAGGGGAAGAGAAGAAGAAGTGGGCCCTCGTAGCGTGGGAGAAGATTTGCAAACCCAAAACCCATGGAGGTTTAGGTATCCACGACCCAAACACCCTAAGCAAAGTCTTAGGGGCAAAACTTTGGTGGAGATGGATAAAGGAAACCAACCATCCATGGTCCAAGCTATGGAAGCAAAAGTATGCAATGGATTGGCAGGAAAAGGACCACATTCAGATGTCAGGGCAGATTAGGGGTTCTCATATCTGGAACAAGGCTTGCGAGAATAGAGCCTTAGTTTAGAAACACAGTTTCTGGGAGATAAGAAATTGGAATCTCGCCTCGTTTTGGGAGGAAAACTGGCAGCAGGAACAAAATCTCTGCAGAGAAGGTCTAGAAAGCATAAAAAATGACACCTTTAACAAAGGACTAAAAAGTGTAAGGGACTTTTGGGATCATTCTAGAGAGGAAGGGAAATGGAGAATCTAGAAAGTTCTAGATTACAGTGCAAAGACCCCTTTGAAAGCCCAAGCTAAAGTTCTTGAAGAGATTCTGGAAAAGAGGCAAATTTTAACTTCAACCTCGAATGATCTACTAAGGTGGGGTACAAACCATGAGGGCAACTTCAACCTCAAAGAAGCCAAAAGAATAATCACCGGATTTGACCATCCAAATCCTGACAAGACCTGGAAAAACGTTTGGAGCAACCCTCACTGGATGAAGATCAAACTGTTCATGTGGCTAGTTCAGCATAAAAAGATTCTGACCTGGGAAAATCTTAGAAAAAGAGGATTTGAAGGTCCTTCAAAATTCCATTTATGTGGCCTGCAGGAGGAGACCATGGATCACATTCTCAACCTTTGCATGTTCACCTCCTCCATATGGAATTGGGTCACATGTATCTTCAACCAAACAGTCAGAAAGGATGATGACATTACTGTAACTTTAAAGAATTGGAGAAACGACTTCTCGGATAATGAGACAATCAATGTAGCCTGGACACTGATTCTAGGTTTCTTGATCTAGGATGTGTGGAAAGAACACAACAACAAGATCTTCAAAGATAAATCTGGTTCAACTCAAGGCATCATGGCGCAGATCCTAAATCAGCTCAGAGAAACAATTACTGTCTTTTTGAAGCATCCTCCTACGAAACCCCCCTTGTTAAAGGGACACTCACGTCCTTAAACAACTGGGACTTCAGCCTTATGGCCCTTCAGGCACCAAGAAGAAAGCAAGGCACAGATCAAATGGCAAGGATTTTTGGCAACCCCCTCCCCATGGCTTCCTGAAACTCAACATAGATGGAGCCTCAAAAGGAAACCCAGGGGACGCGGGTTACAAGGGAGTCATAAGAGATGCAGAGGGCAATATCAAAGTCATTTTTCACAGTCATTTGGGGCAGTCTACCAACAATATAGAAGAACTCATGGCCATTGAGCAAGGCCTAGAAATCCTGATGGACTACAATTTACATAATACAATCATAGAGGCAGACTCATAATTAATGATTAATTCGGTCAAAAGGATAAGCATCAGCACAACACCAGACAAAGTTTCAAATCACTGGTGACTTTCCCAAGTTTTTCATCGAGTTCAATCTCATCTCAAAACACTTAGAACGTTGAGCTTTGTTCACATGCGTAAAGATGCTAACAGAGTGGCAGACAGGATAGCTAATGAAGGGGTGATTTGTGCACGAGAAAACAAGTGCTGCTTGTGGGAGTTCGCTCAAAATGGACAACTGCGTGAGGACTGCAACAATTTGGCGCACGAAGATAGGGATCATTATCAACACTCCAATGGGAAACAGCCAGCAAAAATCTAAGTTGACGGAAGTCTTGGTTTTAATTAACTGGCAACCCAAGTTTTAGATCTTGCAGAGGAATGAAAGGCAGAGAAGAAAGAGTGCAAAACCAGAAAGTGGTGGTTTTGTAGTAGTTACCAGGGTTATCAGAGGTCTGATTGTACCAGAAGTAGTTTTACCGAAAAGTCTCTGATGCCATAAACGGAGTTACATGTGGCACTAGGTTGAAAGAGAATATCGCCTTCATTGGACGGGTATCTTCTGATCTTCTCTTCCGCCCGATATCCTTCACAATCGTCAAATCTAGTGGTAGCAAATCTACGGCTGAGGTTTTTTGGGCTTGTTGGTGGTGGGACTGCGACGGTTTTGCTACAGTTTCCCTAGTTATCGGGTGTCGGCAATACGATAAGCGGGTTTTCGAACAAGCCTCCGATGCCACTGTCCATGTAACTTGTGTCCCCAGGCTGTTTGTGATTACCGCCCTCATTGTGCGAGTAATCCTAGTGCTTTTTGTCTACCTGATTTCCCTTCCAGCCGTTGGATATGGCGGATGCAGATCGTCGGCTCTGTTTTGTTGTGCTTGTCCACCACCATTGGGTCTCTCTTTCTCTATTGGGTCCGATCATTGGCTTTGTGGGTTGTATAGTTTTGTGGGCCCTTAGCCGCATTCTTGTGCTTGTGGCCCTATTCCCTAACTTAGGGTGTACGTATATTATGTAACCTCTTTGTTGCTTAATTTGAATATAAGGTTTGTTTCTTGCATGAGCAAGAAAAAGAAGAGATGGAATGTTCTATTATTTTCAAATTGTGTCTTATATATTTTACACGAATGATCAGTTTGTTAACAAATCCATTTACTTCCTGTTAGCTTAGATTTGTTTCATGATGAAAATTTGAATATGTTATGACCAATGTTATTGGAATTGGTGGAACCAACTGATCTCATCGGTTGCTTCGAATTGGAGAAGGCTGGTTCAGTGTCGAACTAGCCTTTTTTCACTAAACTGATTGATTTTGTATTACTTCATAAAAGTGGCAAAGGACCCATGAAACTCAAATTTGTTTTAAAAAACAATAATATATGAGTGGAGCATGCTAATGCTTAATGTTGCAGCCTTATTGATACTATGTAATTAATGGCAATGTTAATTTGCGGAAGTAAAAGTGTTATTTTCCTTTATCATTCATTTTCGTCCATTTACTTAAATTTTTATCATTACCATTAATTGTTTTAGGACGTTTGAGAGTGAATCCAACTTCATTGGATTTCATATGGAGAAAGTATAATTTCATATCACATTCAAAATTTAGCACACTTAGGAATTTTTAGAATTTCGGGTTTGGTAGGATTGCAATGTTTCCATTGAATCCCTCTATGTATCTTGATGTTGGTGGCATTGATTGTTGAACCCTTTTATCATGACCCTATAAAATGTACTTTTAACTAAAACAAAATCATTGATTTGGCATGTTCATCCTTTTCTATCTCATTTTAATGCTTAGAGGGTCATATTAATGAAGAGGATCCCAATATAGGCAATATTTTTTATGACATGTAGTTATATGTTGTAGCATGATTTATTTTGGACTCTAGAGGCCATTTATAGGCTCTTTGTCAATGTATTTTGGTTCAGGTATGGATTGTACTCAGTGTTATTTTGGTTATATGCACCCTCTCTCTCTCTCTCTCTCTCTCTCTCTCTCTCTATATATATATATATATATATATAGTTTGGTTTTGATAACATTGGGTATGACTAGATGTTATGTTAATATGGTAAACCATTGGCTTGCAAGCCACCTCCCTACCTTTAGTTTGTGGATTTGTTTCTAGTGAGACCTTCCCTTCATGGGGATTGAGAATGTGAATGCTAGATTGCACTGGACCTTTGTTGGACACCTAAGTGGAACCTGATCTCTAGAAAGAGCCAACAAACATGGCGAATAAAGGTGTGGAAGACGAGCATTTCACAATCAGAAGGATATGATAAATCAATCTAATACCCTTAATTATTATTTTATTTTATTTATTTATTTATGTATTTATTTTTGTAGGTTGGCTAATTTGGGAGTTGGCCCTCTAATAACATTTTAAATTGGTGACCTTCACACAAGGAATGCCTTAAAAATACACCTTGTCACCATATACTCTATGTCTCATGGGTAGTATCCTCAAATTATGACGACAATAAAAAATTCAATTTATTTGGAAAAACTTTGAAACAAATGAATCTAGAAACATTTATTAGAGATGTGAAGTTACTAGAACAATTTTAGGGTTCAATTCATAACATCTCCAGAATGCTTGTATCAACAAAATTGTTTTACTAATAGACAAGCACTCCCACTATCTTTATTTGTATCCAATTGCTACTAGCATATAACGAAAAACACATTAGCAACTAATGTAGAGTTATGTTTTGTAAATATAAATTACAATAGAAAACAAATACAACACCCATTGTTTGCAAATCAATACACTCAAATTAAACTTGGCATAGGAACATACCATTGCATAAAGCATAGAATATAAGACCACTCTACACTAGAACTTGATGCTTTGAGAATGAGCACTAATAATTCAAAACAACCATACCTCCAACTCACAACAAATCCATAAATTGAGAGGAAGTAACAATTTAGCACAAAAGCCATGCCTCATTTTTTGTGAAATAATGAAAGTAGTGCCTCACAAAATCAAAGCACCACATCTTCGGCATAACAAATTTCTTCTCAGTTGCTTGAGCTGCTTAGCTAGGTCACTTGTGGTTTAGCATGAGTTTTCTGGGTAGATAACTTACCCTTTCTTTGGGGGACTTTGAGTGCCACCTTAGAGTGGTTCATCCATAATATTCCAGAGGTGATTTTCAGTGTGGTTTCTAGCATTTGTATTCAAAGTTTTCCCTGTGGTGCGTATTCCTAGAGGATGCATTGGGGAAATAGAGTTGAGGTCCTTTGCATTCTTCAGAGGAGATATTGTGGGGAGAAATTCTGAGAAAGAAGCTTTGATGATTTTTTGTTCATTTGGGGTGAGTTTGGGGTTGAAGGTGATATCTTTCCTCAGTGGGGATTTTACAGCTCCCGGGGCTAGCGCGGAAGGAAGAGATTAGGCACACGTGGGTGGTGGAGACTCAACCATTGGAGTTGTTCCTTGCCGGCAGAAATAAGGGAAGTATTAGTGGGGTTGATTGCTACATTTCTAGAGTGTTTGAGGAGGATTTTGTTAGTGCATTGACAGTCAGTGTGCTTCAACAGTTCTGGAGGGCGTTGGGCTTTTTGGGGGTCGATTTTGGAAGGTCAAAACCAGGACAAACCATTTATGGGTTTTTGTGGGTTTTGCTTGAGGAGCCTAGACATAATTTTGTAGTATTTTTTAAGCACCGGAGGTGGTGTTTCCAGCCATATATTTGCAACAGACAATGCAGAATTGTTGGGGATTGTGCAATGCAGTAGTTGGATAGTTGATTATAGTTCCAGATTGTCATTTCTTCACCTGGGCTTTGCTCTGCTTGCCTTTGAGGCAAGCCCAGGTGCATTCCTTCCATATTTTGTACTCTTGCACCAATTTATAATAAAATGGCTCAGCTGCTTCCATATTCTGATTGTTATGGGTGTATTCTAATTGCTTTGAAAATTTGTTTTTTGCTTGCATATCACTATTTTTCCTATTTTGGGACATTACAATGGTAGCAGAGCCAGGTTTTTGGCTTAGTCGTGAGGGACTTTCCTATGAGTGAGGAGGACAGACAAAATATTACCTACAAGAGGCAAAAGTACTGAAGTAGGGAGAGGAAGCTAGAGATCACTCCATAAATGGAGGATTGTGGGAAGGTGATGATATCAAAGGACATGGGGGAGCCTAAGAGTAGAGAGAAGGTAGCCTTTGATAGTCTCTTGAAGGACCTGAGTGACTTGGAAAATGGGCAGAAGGAGATGTTAGATGAGATCAAAATGCAAAAGCGAGAACGAAGCACTCACCAAGATTTTCTATTTGGAGAGACTTCTTGTAACAACCCTGGTTAAAAATCCATGTAAAAATATATAAGACCACGATCATGAGACACATATTCCAAGCTAAATGGTGGGAAAAACATCCTAGTGGGGTGTGACTTTGGTTTATTATGGCTAAAGGAAATTGGCAAAGGCAATGGCTAAGGATTTGGAAAGGCATGAGGCATTAATTGGCATTTTATTTATGAAAATGTTAGAAATTAGGAGAAAAGGAATGTGAAAGGTCACAGGTTGCATGTGAAGAAGAAATTGAAGGGAAAGAATGGAAAATGAAGAAAATAGAGGCCTCATTAATAAAAAGGCTTATGAGGATCAGTGGTTAAGCTTGGTTAGTGCAATTATGGAGCTCTCTCCCTATTCTCCCTCTCTCATACTCTTGGACATTTAAAGTTTCTTGGAACACTCTTGGAGGAGTGTGGCATACTTGGATTTTTGGAGCAAGAAGTCAAAGGAAGAGCAGGAAATCACAAGAGGACATCAAGATCAACAGCTACAATGGGTTTTGCTTGCAGGTATCGAGTTGTATGTTTGTTTTCCTCACTAGTTTCGACATGCATGGCACATGCATGTGGTTTCTTGGTTATGATTTATCACTAGCATGGAGGATTGCTTGGATTGACAGTGGATTTTCCTAGCCTTGCCATTTCCTCGATAGCCATGGTGTTGTAGGTCTATTTATTGGTTTTTTCTGGCTAGTTCTCATGTTTCCTTCAGCTTAGGTTGAGATACTAGTCCTAGAAGGCTTGGTTGGACAAACACTCTGGAAGCCCTGTACCAACTTGGGTTGAGTTACTGGTCTTGGAAGCTTTGGTTGGAAAAACGCTCTAGAAGCCATATAACAACTTGGGTCGAGTTACTAGTCTTGGAAGCTTTGGTTGGACAAACGCTCTGGAATCCCTTGATAGGTTGAGTTACTAGTCCTAGAAGCCTTGGTTGGATAAACGCTCTGGAAGCCCTTGGTGGGTTGAGTTACTAGTCCTAGAAGCCTTGGTTGGACAAATGCTCTGGAATCCCGACGACAATTGCAGGTTGAGTTGCTAATCCTGGAAGCCGGGTTGAAACAAACGTTCTGGAGTCCTAGAAGGCTTGGGAAGAGATCAATTTGATGATGGTTTTGTGATGTCCGACCATGAGGTGGAATCATTGTTTAATGGGCTGAGGTGGTTTTGCCTCTGGAAGCCCTGGATGGTTTTGATTCATGCGTTTTATGAGATCCCACATTCATGCTTGGAATATGGCATAGGGGTGAATGGTTGAAGAGAGATTTGGCTCAGCCATTCTACAGTCGGGTGGAACGTGGTAGTCCCATACCAAGTTGGCTTTCTCATCGTTAATATGAGGTTATTTATCCTTTTTATCTCATGAGTATTATATTGGTTTATATGTGGATTCTACTGCTATTGTATCCTTGGTATTTATGTTGTTAGTATGTTGGTTATGAATATGTATTATGACAATGGCTATGTTTGCTTCCATCATGTTTTTACTTGTATATGAATGAACAATTTATCTATGGCCTAATGGATGAAACTACAACTAAAGTGATAAGGAAACAATGCCTCATATTGAATCTCAACTTAAGTGATAAGGAAACAATGCCTCATAGTGAATCTTAGATAAGTATGTGACCCCTATGCTTAGATATGTTATTCAAACCTTTAGATTTCATTCATGCCAAGTGTTTGACAAAATGTTAGTCCTGGTTGGGGATTGTCAAGCCTAGTCCTGGAGTTAGTTTTTGGTTTATTAGTCTTTTTATCATGTGTTTAATGGATTCCAGAAGTTGAAACAAGTTTTGGGTAGTGCCTTAAATTCCCTGGACTTTGGCACAAGTCTGCTGGAAATAGTCCCTAGATGCAGGCATGCAGGCTTGTGGGAGAGTCTAAAGCTCTGTGGACGTTGGCATGCCCATAGCATGGGAGTGTCGAGGGGTTTAATAGTTTAAAGACTCAGTGGGACCCATGGGTTGCTTAGCAGAAAGGTTGGGATGGTTCTTAGGGGTCATATTGTTGATGTTGAAGGTCTATATGGTGTGTTTCCATCGACTCCACTTCCTTAATGTGACTTATAAGGTCAAATCATATCATAATAACTTCTCGTCACATGTTTACCTCGGTTGGACGATTACTTGGGTAGATGTTGGAGGAGGGTGTTACACTTCGGAAGCCTCTCAACAATTTCACCACCCTTCACCTATTGTGTAGCCACCATCCTCTAGTGGGCCAACTAGAGCCTTCTTTCCTACCTTTAGCACTAGGTGAACCAGGAGGAGTTGATGATCAATCGCCTATGGGAGAGCATTTCAGGGAGTGGCAGTCCATGGGAGCATATTTTAGAGAATCACTATCTTTCAGAGATTTTTTCCAACTTAAGCAAAATGAGAAGGGGAGGAGCTATGGAGGTCATGGCACACAAAACTATGAGTTGTAGCGCACCATTGGGAAGATGTACTCCCCCACATACGATGACACTACCAAATGCACAACTCATGCTTGGGTGGAGAAATTGGACACCTATTTCCAACTCAACAAGATGAAGGAGGTCGAGGCCATTAAAATGACCACTTTTCATTTGGAGGGGTGGGGGGGCACATGGCTAGTGATTTCGTGGCTTGTCCACTCTAGGGAAAGCCAGTGTGACCTCTTATGAGGATTTCACATGGAGAGTAGTGGAGCATTTTGATCGGAGGGATCCAGAGGCTCACTTAAGGGAGTTGACCCAACTCAGGTAGACAAGACAACCAAAGAATTACATTTCAGAGTTCCTAAGGGTCTCAGCCATGGTGCCAGATTTGTCAGAAGCTAGGAAAGTATACACATTTATAGAGGGGTTGATGGAGCCACTATGTGGATTGGTGAAGTCACGTAGACCCTCTACTCTACTAGAGGTCTTGACTTGTACGAGAGACTTACAAGGGGCCATCCCCAAGACCCAGGCACCCTTTCCACCATTCACTCCCTACCCTGAGAAGGGGAGGACACTAGACCACCCTTAGCGCAAAGAGCAGTTGAATGATGAGACCAGGAGAAACCTCAGGAGGAGGAAGTTTTGTTTTACATGTCAGGAGCCATGGGCATTGGGCCATCAGTGCACAACAAGAAATTCCCATTATATCGAGGTCTTCTTGGACAAAAATCAAGAGGATGAGGTGGATTTGGAGAATGGTGGGGGAGACAATGAGGGTCTGGCAGAGAGTGGACCACCACCACCACATGGTAGAGCATCTTTTGCACCGTCTGGGGGAGTCCTAGCCTCTTTGTGGGGGGTTCCCAAATTTTTGACCATGAGAATCAGAGGCACAGTACAAGGGCAACATGACTCAGTCTTAGTAGATAGTGGGGCCACCCACAATTTTATTGACGCTCAGATGATCTAGAGGAGAGGCATCACCACTGTAGAGTTTGAGGGGTCTTTAGTTCTGGTACCAGGAAACAAAACTATGCAATTCACTTGATATGTCCCCTCTTTGACAGTGACCTTGGGGAACTATTTGATGACAGGCCATTTCTTCATGGTGGACATACCAAACACCAATGTGGTGATGGGTGTCCAATGATTGTATTCCTTTGGTCGAATTACCACCGACTAGGAAACTAGATATGGAGTTTACCGGGCCGGATGGTAAACTAGTAGTTCTTCGAGGCATGCATTCATATCCTCCACAGACAGTCATGGCCCATAGGATGGAGGTCAATTTGAGGCATGGGGACATAGCATGGATAATAGAGTTGAGGGTTTCAGAGGCTGGGGGATGGACCAAGCCACCACATCCAGACATACAGGCTACACTGGACAAATATCCGATAGCTTTTGGATACCACCAGGGCAACCACCTGACAGGGGGTTTGAGCACACTGGAGAGTTGGAGCTTGGTGTGCAGGCAATCATTATTACACCTTATAGGCATCCCAAATCCTACAAGGATGAGATTGAGAGGGCAATCAAGGAGCTATTGGCATTGGGCCACATCAGACCAAGTTCCAATCCATTCACTTCTTCAATCGTGCTAGTGAAGAAGAAGGATGGAACTCTACACATGTGCTTTGTATATAGGGCACTCAACAAGAAGACTTTAAAGAACCAATATCCCATTTTGCGTATTGAAGAGTTGATGGATGAGCTTAGAGGAGCTAAATACTTCTCTAAGATAGATTTGGAGTTTGGGTATCATCATATTTGGGTGAGGGATCAGCATATCTCGAAGACAACGTTCATATGTCATTATGGGTATTTCGAGTTCTTGGTCATGTCCTTTGGGTTGACCAATGCACCTGCTACGTTTTAGTCATGCATGAACCATGTGTTCAAAGGTCAACTGAGGAGATTTTCACTGGTATTCTTTAATGATATCTTGATCTACAACAAGACGTGGGAGGAGCACTTGCAACACCTAGAGGTGGTGTTACATATCTTGAAGGAGCAACAATTCTACACCAATATGTCCAAGTGTGAGTTTGGGCTTATGAAGATGCTCTACTTGGGGCACATCATCGGTGCAAACGAGTTCAAGGCGCATGGAGAGAAGATCAGGGCCATTCGGGATTGGCTAGTACCAAGAGATGTTACAACACTAAGAGGGTTCTTGGGCATCTGCACTTATTATCAGAAGTTCGTTAAGGGATTCTCATAGTTGGCAACACCCCTCACTGATCTGATAAAGAAGGGGGCTTTTGCATGGACAAATGGAGCTCAGACAACATTTGATTGCCTCAAGGAGGTGATGATTTGTTGCTTGTTATTATCATTCCTGGACTTCATGCAACCCTTTACATTGATGTGTGATGCATCAAATGAGGGGATTGGGGCAGTCTTGTCCCAATGTGGGCAACCCATTGCTTTCGAGATTCAAAAGCTCCTACCTCACGAGAGGTCGTATTCCATATACGATAAGGATATGTTGGCCATAATGCATGCTTTGGCTAAGTTTCGACATTACTTGGTGGTTAACCGATTTTAGGTGAAGACAGATCACAACAATATTCGCCACTTCATGGGGCAACATGTCCTCAATGATAGACAACATATATGGGTCAGCAAGGTGCAAGCCTATGATTTTGATATCGAGTATGTGCGGGGGAAGCACAATGTGGTTGTCGATGCACTATCCAGGAGACTCGTAGGACTTTCACTCATGAGCATTTGCCATGACTAGAAGGCACAACTATTAGTGGAGTATTCCAAGGATCCTTAGGCATGCGAGATCTTGGAGGGAAGTTATATAGATGAGCGCTACCGGGTGATAGATGAGGTTATATACTATAAGGGGCGCATATTTTTGGTTCCGAGATCATAATTGAGAGAGTGTATCCTTCATGCAACTCATGATTCCCCTTTGTCTAGGCACTAGGTGTTACAGATCCATTTCGGCACACCATTCCCATCATCTAGAACAATGTTTTAGGGCTCATCAAACCCTAATTCCAGTTGCTACATGCCCTAAACAAGTCACCCTTTTGAATGCCTCCTTCCCAGACAGTTTCATGACATGAAGACATCCTGCAATGACCTCTAGAGGGACTAGCATAGGTAGGCCCATGTAAGGGTGCACTGCAGAACAATTAAGTCCATGCCAGGGTGCTCTACAGAGCACTTAGGCTTCCTTTCACCTGCGTTGGGAGAGTTTGAGCGAAATTAAAATAGGTTTTGGGGAATATTCTTATCTTTTGGAGTCATCTAGAAGGTTCCCTCACTTATCAACTCCTATGAGCTCGAAAATGGATGAGGAATGAGTTAGTATGCATCCTATCCTCTCATCCCTTCCTCCATGGAACTAATTCTAAGTATGGAAGGCCATTCAATACCACCATTTATGACAAAACCTCCTTCATCTCCCTGTAAATTAACCACTCATCTAAGTGATCAAGGGCTGGACTATGTTGAATTGTAAGGAGATAATGTTGCTATGAGGACTGGCTTTGAAGCAAGTATTGTAATGCTACAAGTTTGTCATGCTTTTGATGTGATGTGGATGGGATCCAAGCTGGAGGAATGACTTTGAATTAGACACAATGGTTGTAATTCCTTCTTCTATTCAATAAAGTATTTAAACCTTTCTCCCATATGTTTGTATTGTCATATGATGCTTATATGTGTGAAATGTATATGATTCCATTTACTTGTATTCAATAGATCTTTTGATTTTATCGGTTCTTGGTCTTTTGTTTGTGTTTACAGGTACTTCTAAAGTGTGTTAAGTATGGGAAGGAGCAAGAGGATCGATACAAAGGAGATAAGAGGAAATCAGAACTACAAGTAGGTCTTCTCGTCTTCTTTGTCTTATCTATTGCTTATAGGAAAAGGCTAAAGTGCTTTAAACTGTTGTTCTAGATATGGCTACTTATCTAGTGAATTAGTATTTATCCTTAGATACCAAATTCTCCAAAACAAATTGGCCACTCCGCTGGGGAAGATCATCTTTCCTATTAGCTTATCCACCTCCTAGGACATTCTTGCAGACCCTACTTATGTTCATTGATTGTATTTAAGCTCTTTTGCATTGAATTTTTGGTCAAAATTGTGTCAAATTGCCTTTTGAAATGGCTCACTGTCACCAGCGCAGGCTTATGAGGGATACAGTGCGCTGCAAAGCACCCTTGGCTTAGGGACAGTGCTCTGAAGCGCACTGTCTCCCATTTAGGGTTGCGCTGATCCTCCTAGGGTCAATTTCCCACCTTTGGAATGAGTTTTGCCAACTTTTCTCTGTTTGTTTGCTTGCTAATTGATCAATGAATGTCATGTCTCAAAGAACAAGTTTCTATCTCCTTTGCTAGCCCTACTTTGACTTGGTTGATTAATGTTTCTTAAATGTTTTCTTTGTCATTACCGACCCATAGTCAAAGTTAGATCATAGTCGATTAATCTTTGTTCGAAAGAAAGTGTCATAAAAGTCTTCTTTTACTTCGAAACAGAGCTATCGTAAAGTCTTCGTTCTTGTTAAAGATTGATTGATTATATGTGAAATAGTTTCCTTTTTGTTCATCTTAACATTAAGGAAATTGAAAAGAAAAAATTGCATCATTCATATTGTAGTTTGTGAATGCTTGAAAGAAATAGCTAGGTAAATTGCATTAGATGTGCTCTTTGCTCTTTGTCAAAGATTTGATTGCTCTATTCCTACTAGCTAATGTTTTCATTGTTCAATTGAATGAGAAGAATGCTTATCATATTAGTTGCATTTTAGGAATTGCAAACATGCATCACGTGTTGAACCTTGAAAGGCAAATTCTAAAGAAGATCAACTTAAAATTCATCTGAATTAACCTAATGGAGCATTGTCACCTAACGAAAAATATTTAGTGGTTCTAGTCTAGAGACGTGTTCCGGTGTCGTAAAACAAAGTAGTTGTCGCTAACTTGTCTGCAATACATCCCGAGTGTGATACATCATTCCATGTACGTGAGTATATCATAGCTCATCCACGTACCTTCGGGTTTATAGGGCGGTGTTACAATACGTAAAGTATATGGGAATGCTCTCACTATCTGGTTTTGTATTAGACAATGCTTATACGAATTGGGCCTCCACGTACTTTCGGGTATATATGGGAGGACAACACTAGGTTGCTATCCATCCTTAGGTAACCGAGTCAGCCATCTTGTACACTGTGATACACTTAACACAACATTTGGGGAAATTGTCTGCCCGTACTTCTTGGTTCTCCAGGAGGTATTTTACAGTTCACAGTTGCTTGGTAAACCTTTTGCCTAGATCATTCTTTTTTTGTTTTGTTATGTTACTTTGATTAAAATAAAATTGATTGACCGCGGATAACATCCTCCACGCTCGCTCCTTAGTTGATCTTAGGTTGAGACATATGGCAACAACTCCAGAGTCGCCGATCAAGGAATTCCTTTTGATGGGAATCCTAGTCCTTTTCCTCCTTTTGAAAATATTGGTGCTCCAAATATAGCTGCATTGTCCCTTCCGGGATTTACCATTGGCTTGCCAGTATGGTTTTTTTCAACCTCCCTGGTTCAAAATGTCGTGATTTCTCCATAATCAACTACTCCTCCAACTGGACAAAATCAACCTCCAGTTGATCCTAAAGTTGACCCTTTGGCTTCTTCCTCAATTGTTTCTTTCTCCCCTTCTTCCTCTTCGCCTGGTGAAAGTATTGGTACTAGTAAACAGGTGGCTAAGAAGAAGAAGAAGAAGCAAATGCAGCAGAGGGGCAACCAAGCAACCATTGCTTTGAATGCAACATCTGATGAGAAACTATCCATCGAGCCTCACAAAGTTCGATATCCATGCAAACTTTGTGCAGGAGACCATCTTCTTCGAAATTGTTCTAGAATTCCTTAGATCTTAGAAGAATGGTCTTCACGTTCACATCATCCTGTGTCATCAACTTCTGGAGATCATGCTAGTGACAAACCAACAACTAGTGGTAGTAAAGTTCATAGAAAGAAGGGTAAATATAAATGTCCCTGTAGGTTATGTGAAGGGAATCACCCCATTCACCTTTGTCCCTATCCAGATGAAGCCAAAAAAGTGTTGGATAATCGTCCTGCCTCTCCGCAGCGACTTCAATCTGGTTATAGGAGACTCTCCCTTAATCCTTCACTAGTTGATGAATTGACTGACCAAAATCAACCGTCGGTCAAACCCACTCTCTCTGAAAGTGAATCCTATGAGTCTATACCTGACCCAAATCAATAAACAATTGACCCGATTTCACCTTCAGTTAATCGTACCTTTCCCATAAACAGTGAATATGATACCACTCAGGTTCTTTTCGTTTCTTCAGATTCCAATGAGCTTGGAGGCAACCCTCCTGTTCCATGAAGACAAGAGAAAAATCCTCCCGTTCTCGTAACTTAAGGGGTTAATCCTCCCGTTTCTACGGTATCCCCTCCAAGTAGTCTGGTCACTTCCTTTGATTGGAATCGACTGACAGGATTATGTCTTCCTTCTTATGTGCCTTTTCAGATCATAGTATAGGTTTGTAATATGATTGTGTCCGACACTATTATAGATGAAGGTGCATCTGTGAGTATCCTTTCCTCCACTGCTTGGCAAGCACTCGGTTCACCGTCGCTTGTGCAAGTTACCCAGAGCTTGTTGGCTTTTAACAGAGGAACTACTCAACCATTAGGGATCCTTCCACAATTTCCTATTACTTTGGGAGGAAAAATAGTTTATCTAAATGTGATGGTAGTCCCAGGCCCTTTATATTACAATTTACTTCTTGGGCGCGACTATGTTTATGACATGGGAGCTATTGTTTCAACACTCTTTCGAGTGATTTGTTTCCCGGATGAAGGCAAAATTATCACCGTTGGCTAGCTTTCATCTCCCGGTCCAAATATGGATTCCAGTGAACCATCTTCCCTAAATGGTCCTTTTGTCCCAATGGTATCTTCCCCGCCACGGGTCAATTATGTGGCAACCCGTTCCGTGCCTACATCAACGGACGATCAATTTTGTGATGTTGTACATTATGTACTGGGGGCATTGGAACCAAAACTCTCCTTCCAGAGCATTGTTCTACCATCTGATTAGAACCTCTTGGAAGTCATGACCTCTTATGGGCCGTGAACAAGGAATATGAGGATAGTTCTTTTACTATGTCAACCTCATTAAAAAATGAAACAGGTCCACGAGGATAGTTCTTTTACTGTGTCAACCTCATTAAAAAATGAAACAGGTCCACGAGGATAGTTCTTTTACTGTGTCAACCTCATTAAAAAATGAAACAGGTCCACGAAGATAGTTCTTTTACTGTGTCAACCTCATTAAAAAATGAAACAGGTCCACGAGGATAGTTCTTTTACTGTGCCAACCTCATTAAAATATGAAACAGGTCCACGAGGATAGTTCTTTTGCTGTGTCAACCTCATTAAAAAATGAAATAGGTCCACGAGGATAGTTCTTTTACTGTGTCAACCTCATTAAAAAATGAAACAGGTCCACGAGGATAGTTCTTTTACTGTGTCAACCTC